>JARHVA010001192.1:1935000-2075000 GCA_037957365.1 Torreya grandis | reverse complement strand
GGATTTGTATAAAAAACTAAAAGTGAAATATATTATTGTGTGTGTTGATTTAAATTCTTTGTGTATGTTTGGCTCTCATTTTATCAATTTATGAATTGATTATTGTGTTCAGATCTCATTTTTTTATAGTCATAAAGTCATTTATAAGTGTAAAAAATTATTAAAAAAAATCCTTATGGATGCATTTTTGCTTGTACGTGATGTCCAAATTATGAGAGGAATCTCTCCTCAAACCGAGCTTCATCGACACATTAGGCCAAGTAAGTAGACATTCACTAGAGGCTAGATGCTACATAGAGGATGAAGGTTATTTAGTGACCTCTCATTAGGCACCATCAACAAGGCCACATACTAATTTTGTGGCCATGTGGTTTTTGTCATTTGGTATGGATTTCAGTGTGGTAGATACATTTACTTTTTAAGTTGTGTGGTGTGGAAATGTTCAAATTTTAGAATAGTAACATAAATATATGTTTCATTTTCCATTCAAAACAAATAAGACTAAATTCAAGGAATACTACCAATGGTAGTGGGAGTCTTCTTTTCTATGTGAGATCAAGTGGCATGATTATTCACAGTGGCTACCAGTAATAAGATGATTTATTACAAGGTAAAATGTGACATTTAGTGTGTGTTTTTCATTCCCATACTTGTTTGAAACACCTCTACTATTTAGAGACAAGGGAGAGTGTGGATATATTGGAATGTGTTCAATAGATATATAAGAGGGAAGCTAATTGCAAAAATACTCTAACTATAGAGATCCTATGACTACCTTACTTCATTATGGAGATGATTAGCTAGTGACATGTCTAGTGTGATTAAGTGGTGTATATGTGGGAAACACTCTAGTGATCATGTGTAGCAAGATACAAACAACAAGATTTAGACAGTAGTATGTAGAGCTAAAAGTATGTATTGGCATATGATTATGTTCAAGCCCATTCTTGAAGATATATGTTTTCCCCATGCTCACATTAAGGGGGTATAGATAGGATTACTAATGTTCGCAAGGGGGTGAATGCCAGAATATTGTTCACATTATTAATATTGTGTAAGTAACATTTAATGAGAGGTAAATAGTTAGTGGTAAAAATTAAATAGTAGTTTTTTAGTAGTTAGTAACTGTATGATTAATACAATGAGTTAGAATATTATTATGGTTGAGATATATTATTATTTGATATAAAAATATATCTTAGTTATGATTTCTTAGTTATAGGAAGTTTCATAGGAGATATTGTAGGGATTTTGGAATTCCCAGATATAGGATATATGATCCTATATATTTATGTGTATTGTCCTAAATATTTATGTAATGAGAGTGAATTATTAGTATTATGTTTTGAAATATCTATGTCTCTTAATCTATCCATTTCACTATGAGTTTACATGTGTTAATTCTATGATTTGGTCCTCTAATCCTCAACAATACACCTTGTTTTGCCTTGAGAACTCATTCAACCTATTTTTAAAATATTTTGCAATATGACCAACTCTATGACACCTGAAATAAATAATATCATTCATACTTTTTGATTTATGATGGCTATTATTTCCCTTTGATAAGTTACTTCTCCTTTTTAATCTCTTGTAATGTGACCAAATTGATTACAAGCATAACATTGATTATGAGATGAATTGACAAAACTCATGGAATTGGGCTACATTTTTGATCTTATCACCTTTTTTTTCATGCTATCATCCTTCTTGACTTTAATTTATTTCTCTTTCTCAACCTTTCACACTTTGACTAATAGCTTCTCATGCCCAACCTTCAAGGAGCCTAGCTTTGATCACACTCGACCTTCTTTGACATCAAACTTGAATTTATAGCCTCTAACTAATTCTTAAGATCATGAATAGTCATCTTATCCTTTTTGATTTCTAAGGCTACATTAGAGTTAAATATACAAACCTTCTCCTTGAGAGCCTCCATAGCAATTATCCTTACATTAACATCTTCTAACTGAGATATGAAATCCTTAAATAACATTCTTAGCATCGTCTAACTGAGATATGAGTCCTTAATAGCCTTATAATCCTTTTTATCCATTATAACCATGTCACTATTCAAATCACATATTTTATTCTCATATTCATTATCCATAGAGCTCAATTATTTATTTTCTTTCCTTAATTTCTTATCCATTTTATGCTTCAAGGACCACCTTCTAGCTATCAAGCCTTCCTGGAGGACATGCTCTGATACCAATTGTTGGAAGCATAATCATAAGGGGGTGAATAATTAATGCAATAAAATCAAATTCAATTCTAACTCTTAAAAATATTAACCATTCAACATAATCATTCATTATCCCATTATCTAACTCACAATAAATGTATCCAAAACAACCTTTTGGATCACTCTACACCTTTTTACTCATCCTCAATATTCAAACTTGCTCATGACCTAAAATAAATAATGTTATAACCTTGTAATATATTAAAAATGATTTTATGATAGTTTTCATGGCCTTTTACAATTTTTCAAACTCATATATATTTCTCTTCATTCACCAATTCTCTAGTAAGTACAATGAGACCAAAATAGCCTAATACATAAGCATGATTATTTCTCCAATTAATCTTGGTCAGCCACAACACTTTACCTTCATATATCAACATTAAATATATATTTGGACATGTTACATATAATATACATCAACTCATTAGGTAGACCATGCTTCAAATGACTCAAAACAACACACCAAGCTTAAGCAAGACCTAAGCAATTAGCCCTCCATTAAGCCACATGTTACACATAGATACCAATATCCCTTAACCAAAGATGGAACCATTTTAATTTGTTAAAAAAAGGTCCTATAATACTTATTTATATTTAATAATTCATACAAAACTCTAAGTCACTCACTCACCTTATGAAACCTTTTTTAGCCCTCAATCCTTCAATAGGTCTCATGGAGACCTAATTCACATTCATGGAACACTTTGAGCACTATGGTATAGATGGACCTTAAAAATGGCCCAAAACACTTTAAAAAATTTAATTTAATCCTATATGATACTTATCCATGCTTAATAAACATTAAATCATTCACTCATACTCTAAAACCTCCATTAGGTTTTAAATACATATTACGCTTAATTAACCCAAAAATACTATCTTCACAAAAGAGGCTCAAACTAACTATATATAAAATTTAAATTTATAATAAACATATATATGTAAACATAAGGACCTAAATAACATCATAAAATACATAATAAACCTTCATTAAACCTTTAAAGGATCATAAACACCACTACAAGAAGCCTACTCAAACCTGTAATAATTACAATCGACAAAAGTCAACTTTGACATGAAATAACTTCACCTGTATGGATATTCAAAACTCAAAATAAATTTAAGGATGATATATATGTAATATTAATAATTTTTTATTTTTATAAAAAATAATTTTGATTAAAATTTTTACTTATACAATCATTTCTTTTCACCCTCATTTAATTAGGAAAAAACATAGTCAACAATAGTCAAATATCATGTGAAATAAATGCAATTGTATGACCATTCAAACCTCATAATAAATTTTATTGAACATATATTTAATTCCTCTCCCACTTTTATTTTTACACCACCATAAAATTAATCCATTATCAAAAGTTATTAACAAAATACTATTGACTAGTTTTCCTTTGTAAATTCAAACATTTGAATTCCAACAGTCACTTGATATTGTAAATTTAGCTAAGTATGGAAAATAGTGAAATATTATTGGGAGACCAACTTTGAACCACCATAAATTTTTATAAATACCATATCAATAATTGAAATTTTAACCATATGATTTAGGCACAAATATTATTAAACCCATGTGACCACTTTCTTCTAACAACTTCACACATGTTAGTGCTTATGTCATCAATCTGCTTATTTAAGAAGTTATACCAAGTTAACTAAGATAACCTAGACCTTCAAAATAGTACTCAAATTAATTAATTTCACTTATAAAATTAACCCAAGCACTCTTTACACCTAATTTGACCCCTAAAACATGGTCAATCACCTTAAAGACTAACACACATGATATGCACTCTCAAAACCACTTAGAACCTATCACTTTGTCATTAATGAATTATGTACTAATATCACCTTGACATCAATTAAAATAAATGAATCTCAAGACCATGCTAAACATATGTCTCAGTTTTTCCAAGTTCCCCATTCATCTTTCATACTATAGTTTTTCATGAGTATCAAGGTACATCCAAGTTTGACAAGGTACTAAAAGAATGGAAGAAGAAGAATGTAGTGTCCATGTTTGATAATATTAAGGATACAAGTTGTAATAAAACTCTATCCTCTTTAAATAAAGATAATTAAGTACCTTACCATCCCACCCTCTCCTTTTTTCAAGAGGAACCAAATGCATTAAAGGTAGAATTTAAGCGTCTAGGTGTGGGGAACAATTTTTCAAGACTAATTAATAAGGTGGTAGTCCTTCAAGATATTGATAATGTTTTAGGTATAGGTTAGTTTAAAAAATCACTTTAGAAATTATAATTAAATAACTTATGATGATAATATCACTATTGGTACCCTTATTCATCCTAATAGATTAGATTTTGAGCATGAAGGTAAGTTTGATGATGTAGAACAGTCATAATGACATGATGTTGAAGTTGAAGAAGATGAAGCGCAATCAAATTATCCTCTAGGAGATAGTCATGAAAACACACTACATGATCCCATTGTTGAATCTATGAGAAATTCAAGTGAGTTAGATGATGTTTGGAAGCAACTATACCATGAATTCTTAGGTGAAATATAAGAACTCAACATGATATCTTGGAATGATGGAATACAAAAATAGGTTGAGGTCTCAAGTGAAGAATACAATTTAGGTTTAGAAATATAAAGGTGAAATTAGTTTAAGCTTTAGTGGATTGATGATCTTCCACACTCCACATAAGATGAAGGTGACCAAGTTATATTAGAACATGAGCCTTGTTATGACTCTATGAAAGAGTTAGAAATGCTTTCTCAACATAGTGATTTATAAGTTAATGGTAAGAATGATAGTGAAATCCATGTATTTTTAATTGATCATGAATACATGGAATTTTGGTAAGGTTTGGGGAAATTTTCCAATTTAGATAATCCACCTCTACCCCATAAGGAGCTTGAAAAGGGTCTTAAAAATATCACCATGAAAACTAATCATTTTAAGTCTCATAAGTAGACTCAAGGAGATCCTAATGACATGTGGCATCCATGCTTAGATACTTACCAATAGATTTAAGGCCTTGAAAAGCCACCATCTCAATTAGAGTAGAATCAAGACATAAACAAAGGCATACTATTTGGGTTATCAAGAGAATCATTGTGTGATAGCATGATAAATCAATAATAGCCCATGCTTAAGGTAGAAATAAGATTGTTGATGTAAATAAAACAATTTTGAAATGACTATGATTGGGTTTTAGATTCACATGACCAACTCATGCACCTAATGGTAGATCCAAAAGATCCAATTACCCTCATAAAGAGGATATAAGCATGCCAATATCTTTAGTTGCTAGTGGAAGTCCCCATTTAGTGAGAATGACTTATTAGACTCTAGTCAAAACATGAAAATACCTAGTAGAGACCTAACATTGATATCAAAGAGCATTCAAGTGAATGAAACTTTCCTATTCTTTTTTATTTTGATATTAGTCATAGGAACAACACATCTATTTGTATGAATTACTAAAGGATAATCCCAAGAGATTGATTTCCAATTTACAAGCTACATCATTTTTATACTTAATTTCTATATATTTCATCCTCATACACATACGATTCAACATATAGGGGAGAATTACATAATTTTAGGGCCCCCTTCTAAGTATTAGCTATGTAGTCAATGCTCATTGATAAAGGGGTATTTTGGGTAGATCGACACCATGTACCCACTAACCCATTTTTACCACAACCATAATGAAGATGAATAACTAGGGTTTTGATATTTGACAAGGTGTGCTAGTCTATGATACATATCTAAATACACTAGATTAAAGGTTACATAGAACCCAAAAGCATCTAAGTGGTCACATCCAATTTTAGTAGGTATTCCATACTAGACACCTGTGTCTAATCTAAATAGTATCATCGATGCAATTATCCTAGGCTAATTCAAGTGTCTAAGTCTATACAAGCACTTAATCCAAAGTTTGGTGAATGTTATAAAATATTCTACTAGTCTACTTCTTATTGTTTTAGATCTAGATCTATATTAGCATTAGAACTAGCTAAGTACCTAATGTTAATTATCATTGACATATCTATCATAGTTATACTTTTTATTTTTAGCATATCTTAACATTTAATTAAAAATATTGGTTATCTAAGTTTAAAAATTAATTGTCTTAATATAGATAAGTTTACCACCCTTGTGTTTATAAATTCATATATTATTAACCCTATCTATCCTCATAGGATCCATATCCATAAAGTGGGGTTAAATAATAAGTATTATAATTTTGAAAAATGCCAATCAAGGCTCTACCCTTTAGTTCTAAACCTTTGGAATGCTGAAAAAATCACATTCACCATATCATTATGCATAAATAATTATATTATAGTCTTAACCTTATCATTAGAATGACCTAGACCATCTGTTGTATATATAAATATCAAAAATTGATATACATCATTTAATATTAGTTATAGAGTCATATTTGATTTCTATCCTTTTGGACACTATTGGCCATTGAGGGACACTAGAATCAACACTAGTGTCTAGATACTTATCTAGTGTCTAATCACCTAAATTCATCCAAATTTTAAATTATTCAAAAATTACGGGTTATCCTATTTTTATTGTTGAAATCTACAGTGAGATATTTTAAAAATGTGTGGTATAAATACAATTCTAAGACTTCTCACGCTTTGTCTAGCATATACAAAGCAAGCATCTACATGGGATCACTAAAGCAATCACACGAATGAGTTATTTTTACTTATCATTCCTATTTATTTATCAATCATAGGAGAAATCATAAAAATGGTTTGAAGCATCCAAAGAGTATCCCATGAATTATTTTTGTCAAGTTAAAAGTAAGATCATTTCATGCATCTACCTATAACACATTACACCATTTTTCACATACTATCCCATACATAGGGAATAACTAAAAAATCTATGGCCCTCTTTAGAGTATTATCTATGTAGGAAATAATCATTAACTGAGGGGTATTTGAGGTCATCTCGACACCATAATCCCAATAACCCATTTTTGGCAAACACATCTTAAGGGTGAAGATCTAGGGTTTTCTCCATATGTACACATATACAAACTATGTTCTAGATATGAATACATCATAAAAATGGTGATAGAAAACCTAGAACAATGAAATTGGTCACATCTCAATCCAATAATTATTTCATAATAGATAATATCATCATAGAATGGATAATATCTTTGATAATAGTATCCAAAGGTCAGTAGTAGTGTCCATGGCTTTAGATACATCATTTCTAGAATTAAGCATCTGTCTCAGAATCCTAATCGTATTTAATTTTGCCTATGTACAACTAAGATCAGCATACACATTATAAATCTAGCTAAGTTCAATTTCTCCTTAACATTGTAATCAATAAAACATATTTCAAATTTGTTAATTTTTATATTTAGTACATCTCAGTATTCTAATTTATGATATTAATTTTTTTGAGTTTAAAATTAATTGTATGCCTATAAAATAATTTTATTCATCCTTGCATGTAGGCTATTATATTCCCTTAACCCTTAATAATAATACTTTCCAAAAATGGTTAAACATTTAGTGAACCTGACCCCCATGTCTTTTCATAAAGCTCCTAGCTTACTATAGGGTTTTTAATTTTTTAAGGTTTTTGGTTTCAATAATGTGTATATCTAACTTTTTCAAATTTCTTTGGAAAATATAATATACAATTATCAATTTATCTTGATTGCAAGATGATAATGTGCTTATTCCTTTTTACATTCATCATATATGGAAATTGTTAATAAAGATCATTTTGAAATGAAAGATAAATAATCCTCAGTCAACCATTTAAATACAAATAAATAACTGATTAATGTGATCTTACATGTTACCCAAGAAGAAATAAATAAACTCTATAAGGCTAGTGCATCCACATCTAGTAATGGTGAACCCTTAGATGGACCAACTATTTCTACATCCTCCCTAGGAACAATTAATAATTCAACTCAATTACCATTTTAAATGCCTATATCAACATAAGTGGTGTTTTCAGCCCCTTTGGTAGCTTCTTAAATCAAAAATATTAATCCCAATGGGTCTACACTACAAACTCTTCTCCAAGATATAATTTTTCTAGAAGCTAAGGTTACCAACATTGAAAAAAATTCTTTGAAATCAACTCATAATATTGATTCACAAGATATCTTACATAATAATATAGAACTAGATATATCTTTGCACCCTTTGCCAACTAGTTTTATTGTACCCAAGTTCACATTTTATGATGGAAATCATGACATTGAACAACATATCTGATATATGTATGTATCATGTGTTGATAATGCTTCAAATAATATAATTTTGACTAGATTATTTCCAAGAAGCCTAAAGGACTATGCTTTTATATGGTTTTATGACTTACTAATATAATCAATAAAAACATTCAAACTTCTATTAAACTATTTTATAACACATTTCTCCATAAACATAATTTAAATTATGTCATATTCATAAATTTCTAAGATAAAATAAGGAGCCATTAAACCTAACAATGAATATGTCTTGACATATAAAACAATGCTATCCAAAATGATAAATACACTGATAGATAAAGAGATTCAAGACTTCTTTAAGTGAATTTTTATTTCCCTATTATATGAGTCTATTATTTTAAAAATTTAAAAAAATTCAATGACTTATGCCATATTGTACAAGATTAGGAAATGAAATTTATTTCCTTGAATAAAATTAAGTATTTAGCAAACACACAGACTACATATTAAACTAAGTTATATATAAAATAGAGCTACAAGGTAAAAATTGTAGAACCTAAGAAGGAAACAACCACAAAAGTTAGTGCAATGTCACAAAAACCTAATCACCTCATCTTATCTAATACATCTAAGAGACAATTTACATGATTACTTGAGTATCCACCTTCACTGTTTAAGAAGCTTATGGCGTGTCATATCATATCTCTCCATCCTCTTATATAAGTTGACATAAGTCGAGCTCTACTAAAAAGTTGTGATGCTAATGCATATTATGACTATCAACAAGGCCCTGTGCATTCTATAAACAAATTATATACATTAAAACACAAGTTTCAAGACTTTATCAATAACCAACATATCACCTTTGGTGATCCTCCAAAGGATTTATGTTCATAACCTATTGACCATCAAAAATAGAGTATATTTAAACATCCATCAAAATATCGTTCTAAGAAATACCCAGAAGGGTAAATGGTATATCATGCACACCTTCCTCCACCATTTTATGGGCACCCAATAGATTCTATTATTCAAAATTATAAATGCATAATACCTCATATGGTTTAGAGACATTTTATTTCATTTTATGACACTAAAATTGTATATGATAACTCATGCCTTCATTCATTATTTATTTGAGAATATATTAATCATTAACCTATACATAGTTTTATTATAGACAATAGTAATAGTGAGAATATATGTACCATGAAGTTACTTACACATTTTAGATATACATATGATGATTTATATCCTTTGACCATAATGGTTAGAGCATTAAATATGAAATCATAACACATTATTGGTGAGATTGACTTACCATTATAGATTGGTCCAACACATGTGTTTACTAAGCTTTTAGTTATAACATATAAGGGAGTATTTGATATGTTATTAGTATGATCTTGGATACATAAAATGTCCACAAAACCTTCCAAACTGAATAGGTGTACTAATTGCATTGAAACCAATAGGGTAATCATAGTTTCTAGAATTTGATTGAACATCCAATAGAATAGGAATAATTTATTCCTAGCTCTTTAAAAATCAATATGTTTAAGTTTAATCACGTGTATAATGGTAGGTAACAAACAATCATATTTATAGGAAACCCTATACTTGAGAGACCTTTTCACCAAAGATATACAATGGATTCCATTGAATCCTCATATACTCTTGCATAACATACCTAGTTACATATATCAACTAAACATTTTCTAATTATTGTTACTCCAAAGAAATAAAAGAGAACTCAACAATAGGTTTCATGAACCATTAATATTTTAACTAATGATTCATAATGACATACTCCTATAAGGCATATAAAGAGTATTTTTAAATCTCTGAATACATATATGACACCTATACATGCCTTTGTAGTATCACCAATATGATTCCACATATTTTGAGTATAGATCACCTTATGAGTATCCTTTAGATGAGATAGTTAGATAACATTTATTATAAATATTATGAAAATAAATTAAAAATCATACTTTCATGAAAATATAAAAACATTCAAATAGCCCAAAAAATACAAAAATATTTGGAATTACCACATTTAATATCTCCTTGGAACCTATGTTGTTTGCTTCATGTTAGTAGATAACATGTCATTTCATTTCATTTATATAAACATACATTTTTCATGCATCCTTGAGTGTGATACATGCATACCAAAAGCACATGATACATCCACTATTTAAACCTAAATTGGATCCATAGATCCTTTACTTGGGTACATATGTTTAAGAATATAGAAATGACAATGCATAAGGGTGATGATTAGATCTACAATATACTAATATATAACATATACTTAATTTAATAAATTGACATAAGATAAAAATAGTAAGTAAAACTATGGTAAATATGGAAATGACAAATAAGTAGTGTACCTATTTTGTTCTGATGCTAATGTAGTTTTTATATTTATAATATACATAAAGAATATTGGCTGAATATTTTAGAATGCTCATCAGATCTTGGATTGAGTGTCTTTGGAGCCTCACAATTTAGTATCAGCCTTGGATAATTGTGTCAACATTACTATTTGAACCTTATGTAAGTTTCATGTATATAATACCTACTATAAAAGGATGAAAAACCTAGATGATTCTAAGTTTTACTTCTCCTTTACTATGGAAAATTCATATCTAAGTCATAGACTATCACTCATGAATTTGCAAAACCCTAGTTCTTCATATTCATAGTTACTTGGGGAAAAATGGGTTGATGGGCACTCAGTATCGAGCCAACCCCCAATAACATTTTATAAATGGGCACTACCTACATAGATAATACTTTGAATAAGATCTTAAGATAATGTAGTTCTCATACATGTTAGATTGTGGGTGAATCATGCAAGATATACAAATCATGTACAACATTGACCTAGCTTGTAACTTGGAAAATATATCTCTTGGGATGATCCTTCAGTACTTCATACCTATGTATGTGTTATACCTATGAATGATAAAGAAATATGAGAAAATTGGGAATATTTTCTCATTTTAATTCTTAAATGAATGCCTTTCTAAATTTTCCTAGTAAGCAACTAAGAAGTTTATAGGTTTTGTAGGTGAGGAATGAATGAAGGTTGATATTATATTTATATCAATCACTTTAGACAAGTAAATTACATTAAATAACTTAGGATAACAATTATGATACATTTTATTTTCAAATTAGATGACTTTAGGGCACTAAACACTTACATTGGAGTAGGACACTTATGTTAACATAGGTGTCTATCTTAGATGCTAGTGTCCATTATTCAGGAAAGTAGGTATAGACTCATAACATGTAAAGGTGGAAGATAATAAATTTTTAGAATTATGGGTAATATATAAGGTCTAAGTCATAAACATAAGATTGGTCAGACTAAGAAATAGGCTAAGGGGTATAAGATAGAGAATATGTGAGACTTCAAAATATGGGAAAGGTTCATAACTAATAGGAAAATCCAAGGTCTAAGTTTTCCAAGTGTGTAATACTAAGGTGCTATATAATTCATAAAATAATTTATATATTTCCCCCCTTTAATATATTAATGAAATTTATAGTTTAAAGGAATTAAATGTGTATTAGGTGTGTATAACATACCTTACCTTTGCTTGAGTCAAGCTTGAATGATTTGCTAGTGACTAAATTATAACTAAGAACATGTTATATTAAATAATTAGTGTATATAATATGGAATTGAAAGTATTTGAAATTATTGAAATTTAAAGAGCAAGGTTTAAGATTCCACCTATGTATCAATGTAATTGCCTTGACTATTAACAAGTTGATTTGAAATATATATCATTGTAAGGCTCTAAAACTGAGATTAAGACAAATATATATAAATCTATAAAGTGCATATACGTAAGGAGATAGAGATAGATTATAAGGTACATTCCCCCAACCTTGGATAAAAGGTGATTTTTCACTCGACTATTGAGATTAGCTCAACTATGCATATTAATCATACTTGTAACCTTGTGAGCTTTAGTGAATATAAGTCAACTCTTATTATCAAATTTATAAGTTTGAATGATAAAATAAATTTAAACCTAAAAACATGGAAATATTGAGTTATTTAATCACCTCAACCATATGAAAAGTGAACCAACTATTATATAGATTGTTTTAATAGAGTCCACAAAGGTACATCCTAGGTATCAATGTGTAAAAGTACATCCTAGTGGGTGGTGATAATATATGAGAGTGTTTTATAAATCTAAAGCTAATTTTTATTTTTTAATAATAGGTTCAAATTTAATATATTATATACATTTAGATAAATCTCATGTTGAAACTATACATAACAATGGTACAAATGTATAGATTTCTACCACAACTATGAATCAAAATTGTACAACTATGTGATTTTTCTAATTTGGAAATAATGTAAATGTGGATAACATTATTCCAAATAATTCCCCCACTATATATATATATATATATATATATATATATATATATATATATATAAATAGGGAAATTTTAATAAGTATTTTTGGCCAATTTTGACCTACATAGAAAACTTTGCCTGAATGGATTAGTATTCTAGAAAAATCCTAGAGTGATATCTCGATACAGGTTTAGCTTTTCAAGTGAAAGGATCCAATAGGTTTCTATGGTGTTCATGTCATATATATGTAATTAATCATGTTTTATTAGAGTCTCGAATATTTATAAAATCTTTGATGGGTCTAAATATGATTAGCATAAGCCTAAAAGAGCTAGGGTATCATAACATGTAATGTAGAAATAAATAAGCTAGTTTGGTTGTGCATTTAATAAATTTAATTAGGAGGTATCTCAAGGCCAAAATATCACATGGATATGATATTTTTAATTCCTTAAATATTACTTGAAAATTTAGTATCTTGACGAGTTTTCTATCTCAAGATAAACACCTTCAAAGTTGAACTAGTAAAGTGAGACATGTGTAAGGACATCAAATAACAGCCATGGGAAATAGACATTTGAATTTAAAATCTTTATATGATATTAATAGAAATCGTGGGGATGAAAAGTTTCAAGATATTGGGTGCTAAAATCAAATCAATAACATGTAGATAATAACTTGATTTAGTAGGGCCATCAAGATCTATGGTGCGTTTTTAAATATGTAATCAAAAATCAATGATGAGCTCCAAGTTAAAAAGTTAGAGGATCTTGAGATAAAACATAGGGTTGACAAGTTTCATGATCATAGTGAATTAAAGGATCAATGGTTTGTGTTTTATCAAGAACATCAAGATCAATAACATGCATTCTATCATATCAAGGAAATTGATGGTGTGCATAAAGTCAAAAAAGTCAATGAACTAGATTGAACATGAGGTCACCATGTAGCATAATAATGTTAGCTATATGAATAATGGTTAGTAAAATCCATATATTTAATAACGGGTTACCAAGTTTCATGATTTAGGAATCCTAAATCAAATATCGATGGAGAAAATTTAATCAAGTTTCAAGAGGGATAAAATGGTAACACATGTATGAATTAGTGACAATCATATCTTTAAATATGATAAATAGAATGGTAGGGATGACACATAGGCAGACACATCAGATCAAAGGATTTCATAAACCTAGATAGGCAAATGCATAAAATAGAGATCCAAATATGATCTAGGTTGAACTAGAATAAATATTTCAAAGGGGTTGCCATTAGAGCTCAATTTTGACCTCTATTTTGAAGATTTACAACCTATAGGATCTATTGTCTAAGGTTGTACCATCATTTCATATATTTTTTATTTTTATTTTAATGGAATATATGTGTGTAATTATTTATTGGCTTTCATGATGATTATAGGTAGAATAGTTCTATTTAGACGTAATAAAGATCAAGAATATAGTAGTAGCCTGATGGGCAATTGATTGAGGTCATGACTATAGGAAAACCAATAAATGAGATTAGTTTTCATAAATAGTGATATTTTTTTCAAGGTTTGGATTAGGGGTAGATATAAATGAGATATTAATGAAGTGTCTTCTCTTTCAACATGGTCACATCTTTGATAAACATGTACCTACAACCTACAACCACTTAAAGTAAACATGGTCATATCTTTGTCAGGTCCATAGATATGAGGATTTTTTCCTTATAATGAATTCATGTAAAATATCAAATAAATTTATAAGTGATATATTTTTGGATTATAAAATGTATTTGGAGAATTCGATTCATTTTCAGAGGGCTTTAAATATTTTCCTTCTTAATAGATCATGACTCATCATCATTAACAAATTCTTGTCTTCTAGTATGTTTCTCAGCTAATGAGAAGGTTCGAAGGCTATTGGGACAAATGAAGGGTTAAGTTTTTGATGGAGGACTAGTCATAATTTGATAAAAATATGGTTGAGAATTCATTTAATGGTAGTGATAGCTCATTTATTGATTCTAATGATGTGTTCCTCCTCTCTCTTCCCCTTTTTCCTATATCCCTTATTTTCTCCATCATTTTAATGTTCTCTCCAAGTTAGGACTCTCATAAGGGATATCTAATTTTTTGAGTAGAAATATACTCTCATTTTATAAAGGAGGCCATATCAAAAAATTTAAGAATTACTTTTGATGTAATAAGATGATTTTTTACCCATCTCTTGCCTTTAACTAGTGTTTAGTAAGTTGGTGCATGATGGCCTTGTGAAGGATATTATTCCATATCCATTGTCATTATTTATTGATAATTTTAAAGTGTTTATAAGATATTTATAAGTATAAAATTATTTTCTTTTTAACATTAATGTATGCTTGGTGTGAGTCATAGAATTCTTCTTTGCTTTCTTGATTTCTTGGTAATCTTAGTTCATGAAATACTTGTGCAATTAGCTATTTTACGAGATTATGTGATAAAAAATTATCTTATGTTGATCTAGTGTTGGTTTCAAGAATGTGTGAGTCTCATTTAAATTTTTTTCATCACCTTTTTAGCTTTATTAATTGATCTGGTGTTAGTTTTAAGCATATGTGAGTCTCATTTAAATTTGGCTCATCACCTTTTTATCTTTATTAGTAACCCTATTCACCCTTTTTAAACATTTTCTAATCATAATGATTAGTCTAGGTGATCCATCAAGAGTAATTTGGTCTTCTACAGAGGTTCAACCCTAATACAGGATACCCACAACCTGGGGTTATTCCCATTTTGTGGCTTAGTTGGAGAGAGCCTAAATAACTCTCTCCATAGGTACAAGTTAATGCCATAATAGATTTTGGCATGCATAGTGAAACTAATTTCAAAGTGGATTTGTCAATTTTGATTCTATTTTGATCAATTTGTATTAATCATAGCATTCATACAATATTATCTAGTGACTTTGAGCAACACTCAAACATTCTCGTATAGAGAAGTAGCTATCTTTCATGCTAAAGTTGAATATAAGATAAAATTCTATAGGTATTGCTTTAAAATTTGTTGAATTAAATTTAAAATCAATAAAAAGTTTAATATCTTATAATACACATCCCTAAAAATTAATCTTTAGTCCTAAATTAATTTCAAAATCTACCTCTGCAAGATCTTTGTTAGCCCCTAGAGCTTTTCCTTTTGTGTTTTTCAATGGATAGAATCCTTAAAAACTCCAAAAATATGATCCTATTATATTATTAACTCTTAAAAGTGTCCCTTATTCCATAGGAGACCAATCTACAACCCCTTCTGAATACCTCATGGATGTATCCAACTTTTGTAATATTCACAATGTCAATGAAGAAAATGTGGCTACTATGTTATTGGTCATCTCATTCAAGGGTAAAGCCCTAGAATGGTATAGAATCCTTAATAATAATTAAATAAAATCATTGGATCATTTATGAGATTAATTGTGTAAAATATTTTAAGAGAAAAGTGACCATTTGTCACTTTTAGAGAAACTAATGATAATTAAAAGGGTTCCTCATGAGGTCATGTAAGACTTTAATACCAGATTTCAAGAAACAAGGGATAAGATCCAATATATATTAGTCTTACTCATAAATTTAAATTATTTACTATTTTAAATCCCTTAATAGTGATATTTCAATAATGATTTAGTCTATAGGAAGAAACACATTATCGAATGCTTATAGGGTAGCAATCAGAGCAAAGAAAGTTCTAGTACAAGATGGTAAGATTACACCTAGGCCACTAATGCCTTTTTTTATTGAGATTATAACACATCCTATTTCCATTCCTCCACTTTTTGTCATTCCTCCTATGTGAACACTTATTTTTATACCTTCACCAAAGTAGGAAAATGTTTCAACTAGTCAATCTAGTGACTCCCAAGAAAATAAAAATTTCCAAGAGCTTAAGAACATGATTCAATCCTTTGGAAATTAATTGGTGAATATGAAGAGGTATAAATATCAGTTTAATATACCATATCAAAATTCATATAAACCTCAACAATAATATTATCAAGCAAATAGGCTACCTTACAAAGGAAATTTCTAAGGAAAAGGCCTAAGATAAAGTGAAAGATAGGGGAAGCCTAACTATGTTAGGAAAAATAATTATGATATAAATTATGAAAGAACTTATACTAATTTATTACCTACTTAGAAAAAAATTTCTCAATCATCTGAGGGTACTGTGACTTGGAATCAGTCTTTTGGATAGTCCATTGTCCCAAATATTGAGTTCAATCAGGGTTTCAATGGCAATGGTAGCAGGTTTCTAGTTATGGATATAATCAAGCTCTTATAGCTTAGAACATAGAAGTACCCATGATGAAAAAACTCGAATACCCTCAAAAATATCAAGGACCTAATGAAGGACTAGGCTAATTGGATGCTACAATGGTTATTTTTGAGCAAGAAAAGTGCTATGCACTCAATCAATAGGCTAGTTCTAGCCAAGCATACATTATAGTGGAAGCTAATACAAGATTCAAAATAAGGAATATAGATGATAACCAGGAAGTAATCAAAGAGATTCCTCCAATTACTCCTTTACTATGAAATCCAAAGGAATCTACTACCAAAATTTCTAATAGCTCTAAGGAATCAAAACTAAGAGAATGCCTTTAAACCTCAAAACTCACAAATTCAAATTATAATTATGGTTTTCAAAGAACAAGTAAAGGATGGTGGCTTGCCCATCACAATTTTGGAAAAAATGAAGAAGTCCAATGTTATTGTGCCAATGTGGGACATGATTTCTATGCTTGGTCAAGTGGATATCATTCAAGAGGGATTGTCAAAGATTAATGTTTCTGAGAAAAGACTAGGAAAGGAAAATGTAGTTCTCACAAATGTAACCAAAGGACATAATGAAGGGAAATCAAATAAGGTGGTCAAACCCCCTCCCTTATATATTTATGTTGTCATTGGTGAGTCCTTAATTCATAATTACATGGTAGATAGTAGATCCAGTATTGCAGTGATGCCAAATTCCATATTAGATCAGCTTGGTTTGAAGTATGAGCCCCAATCTAATGGAGTTATAAAACTTTATGAATATTTAAAAAAATTAGTTGGCATCATCAGAGGAATCAAATTGACCTTTCATGTTTGTCCTAGTGTTTTAGTGGCTCAATATGTGTTGATTTTAGATATGCCTCCTCATTTTTCTCTATGCTTATCTATAGACTTCACAACAAAAATTGGGGGTTATCTTGTAATAGATTGGTCTTACATGGATGGGACCAAGGTATCCATTAAAGTTTATCCTATTTCATAATTTCACATAGAATCTTATGGGCTAGACAACTTAAGCATCAACTACACCATCTTAGATGAGGATGAACACTTGGTTGGTCAAGAATTAAATACTCATCTTGAGGAGATACATGATATGTTTTTGGATGATTTATGGAGTGAAAATTAGTTAATTAACCCCTTACAATGTGTTGAAGAGAGGGACATGGGTGTATATTAATTTCATAAGGAAAAATAGTCCATGCCATCCTTCACTAGAACTCAAAAGGATATTAATGGTTTGTGGAAATTATTATTTGATGGCTCAAGGAGAAAACATGGGGTGGGTACAGGTGCAATGTTGGTATCTTCCTCAAATGACAAATATTTTTCTTTATACAAGTTCTAGTTTAGTTTCTCTTGCAATGCATCTAAGTATGAGGGCCTTATACATAACCTTCAATGGGTTAGTAGGAGAAGAATCAATAAATTACAAGTGTATGGAGATAGTGAGCTAATAGTACATCAGGTTAGAGGCCAAAACATCATAAAGAATCCATTTATGAGATTATACAAGCATAGAGTGTGGGATATACTTGAGGACCTTGAATCCTTCAACATCTAAGTAGTGCCAAGGAACCAAAATCAACATGTTGATAGGTTGGTAGTTATGGGAGCTTAGTTTGACCTCCTAAATGAATTGAAAAAGTCCAAAGTTTAGCCACATGTGAGATTAGTAGCAAGACCAATACTAGATAATGAATCTCATTGGATTGCTTATTTCTTACAGTAGGAAGCAAAGTTTTCCTCACTGAATCAAGATAAACTTTAGCATTGATATGAAGATCAAATTATGAAACTAAGGTCTAACAAACTTTCTATAAGGTTGGCCACCCTTGAAGGTATTTTCCATGAGGGAGAACATATGAGAAAAGACAAGGTAGTAATATCAACCGATGAGGAAAAATATGAAAGAATTTTAATCCTTAAAGACAAGATCCTCAATCTTGGAAAGGTAAGCACTAAGGCTAAAAAACATGATTTCATTGAGATTTGTAGAGAATATGTAGACATCTTTACTAGGGAATATAGTGATCTAAAAGTCTTTTATCCCAAGATAACCTAGCACACTATAGAATTGGAGGTTGATGCCAAGCCTATCAGGTAGAAAAAAGGCCTATCAACCCAAAAATTGAAGAGCTTATGAGGAAATAATTGACTAAATTGATTGAATCCAAGATCATCTTTCCCATTAAGCACTCCTCATGGGAAGCCAACCTAGTGCCTATAAAGAAGAATAATGGGGAAATCATATTGTGTGTTAACTTTAGGGACTAGAATAGAGTATCTTTAAAGGCTCATTACCCCTTACCATCCATGGAGTGACTCCTTTAGATAGTGGTTGGTTCAAAATGCTTCTCCCTTTTGGATGGATATTTAGAGTATAACCAAGTAGTGGTAAGAGAAGAAGATCAATATAAGACTAACCTCACCATAAAGTGGGGAACATATGCTTATCATAATATGCCTTTTGTATTATCAAATTCTAAGGATAGCTTTCAAAGAGCTATGGACATGGCTTTCCAAGGATTTCTAAATTAGATGGTACTTATGTACTTGGATGAAATCATAGTTTTCTCCAAGAAGGGTAGTAAGCACTTAGATCACTTAAGGTTTATCTTTGAAAGATGTATAGAATATGGGATCTCTTTGAATCCCAAGAAATGTGTGTTTGTTATTCATGAAGTCAAAGTCTTGAGACATGTTGTCTCAATGTGAGGATTATCTATTGACCTTGATAGAATAAGTACCATCTTGGCCTTATAATTACCCATGAATAAGAAGGGAATATAGAGTTTCCTTGGGAAAATAAACTTTGTGATAAGGTTTATTCCTAGTTTTGCAAACTTGGTGAAACCCATCACTACCATGTTGAAGAAGAACAAAGTGTTCACTTGGTCAAATGAAGTTAAAGAAATATTTGAGGCTATCAATTAAGCCATTGTCCAAGCACCATCACTCATGAATCTTGAATTTTGAAGGTATTTCACATTGTATAAATTTTCTAATGTTGTAAATATATCAGCTATGTTGATGCAAAAGAATGGTGAAGGACTTGAGCATCTAATTGCATTTTTTAGTCAAGGGCTTAAATAATATAAGGTAAGGTACACCTTGATATAAAATCAAGTTCTTCAAGTTTTGAGAAGATTAAAAAAGTTTAGATTAATGCTTTCTAATACCAGAATTCACCTTATGGTGTCTAGTCCTAGGGTGAGGGAGTTTCTCCTCAATAGAGACTTGAATGAGAAGAGGGTTGGCTGGATTACCAAGGTCATGGAGTATGATGCAGAGATCAAGTTCACTAAGATATTAATAGGAAAATTATTATGTGAGAATATGGTTGATGAAATCCATGAGGATAAAGAATTTGTTTTGGTAACATAAGATAGCTCACAAACAAATGCACCTCTACCTCACAATAGTTGGTTCCATAATATGACATATATCTTGATGATAGGTGAGTGTCCTCAAGGTATAAATAGGATAAATAGATGGAATTTTAGAATTTAGTCCATAACTCATGTATTGGTTGATGGGGTATTATTTAGAAGAGACCTCAATATAGTGATTCTTAGAAGCATTGATGTTGATCAATTGAAAAAGCTCTTGGAGCAATTCCATGATGGGCTTATAGGAGGTTATTTTTTTTAAAGACTACCATAGAAAAAGTGATGGGAGCTAGTTATTATTAGCTAAGAATTTTAAAGGATGCCTATGAATGGGCCAAAAGGTGCCAAAAATGTTCTCTTTTTATAGGTAAACAAATATTGGCATCCCTTCCTCTCAACCTGATTTAGGTGGAGCATCCCTTCATGTAGTGGGGTTTATACTTCATAAGAATGGTCAATTCACCTTCTAGTAGGGGACAAAAATGGGTGATCACTTATATTGATTACTTCATCATGTAGGTGGAAGTGATTCCCCTTAAATAATTAAATGAAATAATAGTGTTGGAATATTATGCTATCATAGTGACCAAGTTTGGTGTACTAGCCATAATAATTTTAGATAATGCCTTAGAATTTGTTGGCATGAGAATAAGTGAATGGAAACTTTAGTTGGGCATATACTTTAGCACATCCTCAAATTAATACCCCCAAGGTAATGGACTGACAGAGTCAACAAACAATAAATTAATAAGGATTATGAAGAGGACTATGAAAAAAATTAGAGAGTATGATACACAAAGCCAAGGATAACCTTATGGGATAATAGAATAAATCCCAAGGTTGTCATTGGTAACTCATCATATGTCCTTGTATATGAAAGGGAGGCCAAATTAACCATTTATCTTAAACTACCTAGCTTGGAGTTAGCCCATCATCTTGAGTTGAGAGAGAGTGAACCTATGAGCATGAGGATGGCAAAGCTCATGGAGCTTAAAGAAACCAGGGACCTTACAATGAAGACACTATGATCTCACCATGATCAATTCAAAAAATCCTTTGATAATAAATTCATAAGAAGGGACTTAAAATATGGGGATATATCCCTCATGTAAGATTAAAATAAGGCCAAGACATGTAACCACACCAATTTTGAAAACTTGTGGAGTGGCCCTTATTTAATTCATGGGTGAAAACAACATAATGCTTTTCAACTTGCCTTATTATATGGAGAGGTATTACCCATCCCAATCAATGGCATTCATTTAAATCCTTGTTATTAGAAGAGTTTGTATCCTTTGTATATATTATTAGTTTTTCATTTTTTTCCTCTAAGTGCCTTGTACACATTTGTTTTTAGCTATGTCTTTCCCTTCCATAAGTGATTTGGCCATAGTGTTTGTTTTGTTATTGTTATCATTTTTCTTCAAGAGAAGGTTTTAGAAAAGTATAACCTTGTTTTAGTTTCATACTAGATGAGATATAAGAATTGAGACTCCATTCCCAATAAATAGGCTAAGGCTAATAGTCTCTTAAATAACAAGCATGCAATCCCAAGATATTTCTAGAAATGTTGCCAAATTTTGGCCTACATACAAAACTTTACCTGAATGGATCTGTATTCTAGAAAAATCCTAGAGTGAGGTCAAAAATTACAAGTGAAGGGATCTAGTAGGTTTCCATGATGCTCATGACATGCAGGGGGCATGAATTAGGTTTTCTCAAAGTCTAAAATACTTATCAAAGCTTTGATGGGTCCAAAGATGATTAGCATAAGCCTAAAAGAGCCAGACCATCATAACATGTCGTGTAGAAATAAATAGGCTAGTTTGGTTATGCATTTAATAAACATACTTAAGAGGCCTATCAAGGCCAAAGGATCACATGGAAATTTTATTTTTAATGCCTTTAATATGACCTATAAATTTAGTTTCTTTATGATTTTTATATCTCAAGATAAAAACCTTCAAAGTTAAACTAGCAAAGTGAGACATGTGTAAGGATGTCAAATAACATCCTTGGGAAATAGCCATTTGAATTCAAAAGCTTCATAGAATCTTAAGAGTAAGTGTGGGGTTGACAAGTAGAGATATATTGGGTGACTAAATCAAATCAACAACATGTGGATAATAACTCAATTTAGTGGGGCCATCAATATCTATGACACACATTTAATTGTGTAATAAAAGATCAATAGAGATCTCAAGGTCAACATGTCATAGGATCCTAAGATCAAACACAAGGTTGAAAAGTGGAATGATCAAGGATAAATGGTACACATTTGATCAAAAACACAAATATTGATGGCATACATTAAATCATACTGAGGAAATCAATAGTATGCATATGGTCAAAAAGTCAATGAGCTAGATTGAACATAAGGTCACCACATAGTGTAAGCATGGTAACTAGATGAATACTAGTAGTAAGATCCATAGATTGAGTTTGGGGTTACCAAGTGTCATGATTTAGGAATCATAAATCAAAGATATATGGAGCAAACTCAATCAAGTTATAAGAGGCACAAAATGGTCACACATGTTTGAATTTATGATAGTCATATCTTTAAATATGATAATTTTCATGGTAAGGATGCCACATAGGTAGACATGTTAGATTAAAGTATTTCATAGATGGAGGTAGGTAAAAGGATAAAATCAAAATCCAAATACAATCCATTTTGAGCTAGAACAAATATTTCAAAGGGGTTTTCATTAGATCTCAATTTCAACCTCTAGTTTGAAGATTTAGAATGTACATGACCTATTGTTTAAGTTTATAACATCATTTCATGGATGTGTTCATTGTTATTTGAAGGGAATCCATGTGTCTAATGAATTATTAGCTTCCATGATGATTAGAGGTATAATATGCATATTTAGACCTAATAGAGATCAAGAATAGAGTTAAACAACCTGATGGGCTTTTTATTGAGGTCATGACTATAGGAAAACCAATAAATGGGATTGGTTTTCATCTATAGTGAACCTATGTTTAGGGTTTGGAGTAGAGATATATATAAATGATATATGAAAGAAGTGTCTTCTCTTTTGACATGGTCACATCCTTAACAAATAGGTACATATAGTCACTTAAAATAGACATGGTCATGGCTCTATCAGGTCCATAGATATGAGGATTTTGTCCTTGTAATGAAGTCAAGTAAATGATGGTGTAGAGTTCTAAGGGATAGGTTTTGGGATTGGAAAATGTAGTTGGAGCATTCAATGCATTTTTGGAGGGATTTAAATATTTTCCTTCATAATGGATCATGACTCATCATCCTTAACAAATTTTGGTCTTCTAGTATGTTTCTCAGCCAATGATAAGGTTCAAAGACTATTAGGACAAATGAAACATTAATTTTTTGATGTAGTACTAATCCTAATTTGATCAAAATATGGTTGAGAATTTATTAAATGGTGGTGGTAGCTCATTTATTGATTCTAATGACATGCTCCTCTCTCTTCCCCTTTCTCATATATCTCTTATTTTCTCCCTAATTATAATGCTTTCTCTAAGTTTTGAATCTCATAAGGATTGTCTAATTTGTTGAGGAATAAGATACTTTTAGTTGATTAGGGAGGACCTACCAAAAATTTTAAGAACTACCTCTTCATGCAATAAGATGATTTTTTACCTATCTCTTGCCTTTAACTAGTTTTTATTAATTTTGTGCATGATGGCCTTGTGAATGAGATTCTTTCATATCCATTGTCCTTTTTTCTTACTTCTTTTAAGGTGTTTTCAAACTATTTTTAGGTTTGGACTTGTGTTATTTATGCCATTAATGGATGCTTGGTGTGAGTCTTAGAATTCCTCTTTGTTTCCTTGATTATTTTGTGAGCCTAGTTCATGAAATACTTATACAATTAGCTAGTTAAAGAGATTGTGTGAGAAAACATAATATTTTTTTGATCTAGTGTTGGTTTCAAGCATATGTGAGTCTCATTTAAATTTTGTGGATCACCTTTTTAGATTTATTAGTAACCCTATTCCCAATTATAATGATTTTCCAATCATAATCATTAGTATAGGCAATCCATCAAGAGGAATCTAACCTTATCTAGAGGTTTAGTCCCAATATAGGATCCCTACAGCCTAGGGTTATTCCCATTTTGTGGCTTAGTTAGAAATAGCCTGAAGAAATCTCTCCATGGGTGAAAATTAATGCCATAACAAGTATCAATATGGAGGACATGTTTCCAAAACATGCCTCAAATAAATTTGGGTGTGTCAAATACTAAACAAGTGTGGAGAACATGATTCCAAAGCATGCCCCCACTAAATCTAAATAAATGTGCCAAGTATGGAGAACATTGCTCTATGACACTCCCCAAATGATATTCCCCATCCCTCTTTTTAGGTGAGGGAAGAATATAAATAGGTGGTTATCTCACCTCAAAAGGATAAGACAACTATATAATCTATGAATGGAACCATGTAGCATATATAAAAAACATGTTTAGGTAGATATAACATTGAAACCCATATAAAAATGTGATCAAATCAAGGTATATAAGGGTCATGCCAGCTTCTACCATCATTAGGATAATATATGTAATCGATATTAAAGGATAATTTAAAGATATTTGGTTTGTCTTGAATAAATTACTTCTTAATAAATGTTTTGACAAGTTGAGTATTAGTGTATGAAAAACTAACCACACCATCGATTATACCTTATTTCTTTGAAAACAATTTTATTGTTTGTTTTCATCATTGGCACCCTATTGGATAGGCTAAGGGGCACAATATAAATAAAATGTAAGACTTAAAAAAGTGGTGAAAGATGTAGAATTAAGAGGAACAACCAAGGTATACGTTTTCCAAGTGTATAATACTAACATGCTATATAATCCATAAAATAACATCTACATCCACATACATATGTTAGACCTCTCCTCTTCATTTTTCATATAGTAAATTGGTTGCATCTGCTTCATTTATCATGATTGATATAGGTTACATATCATTTATGATTATTTATACATTATCATGTTTGAGATTGTATATTAATGCTTACACATGTTTATATCCATGTTCATATCTATCATATTGTACTTGATATTCTATGTTACATGAAAGTCTTTGCTAAAACATATATTTAGGGACTAGTATGATATACTTATGTTTGTTGATTATACTCTATTTATTCACATTATCACTTATTTGAGTGTATTTCATTTCTTATTATTCTCTTACTTGTGAATCATTTGAATATGTTCCTTGCCTTTTGGTCCCTATGATATTATATGTTGTTTAGACATTTGAATATGTCATCATTTGTTGATTAGAAATTTGAATAAGTCATTTCATATTGATTGTGTGAAATTTGAATGCACTCCTTGTATGAGGTATCCTTGGACCATTCTCTTGCATTACATTGATTTCTCTTGTGTGTGTGCTTCAATATTTGTTGAGATTCTACTATTACTCTCTAGAAATTTCCATGTTACATATGATGAAACTTAAGTCTTGATGTGATCACATGCTATGAGTTTCATTGATATATCTACTCAGACATGTTAATCCTATATGATACATGATTCATACACAAATTATATAGTTAAATTATTAGTTTAAGGTAAGGTATCTACCAGATTCTATTTACCTCACATCAAAAATGGGGGCATATCAGTGGGGGCATGTCAAAAAGGCATGACCTCCACATTTATACAATTTATATATTTTAGTGGGGGCATGTTATAAATGCATGACCTCTGCACTTACTCAATTATTATTTTCTCTAGATTTAAGTAGTGCCATGTCACAAATACATAACCTCCAAACTTTCATGATATCCAATACAATTACATGATTTATATATATGCTTGGGTCAAATTATTATACATTTCACTAATTTTTCATAGATTTGAAATATAATTTTCATAATTGTGACATATACTTGAGTTTGAGACATATGAGAGGTGCATATGTCATGTTATTACATAAAATATTAAAAATATATAAATTTAATATCCAGATTACTATCACTAAGAAACACCATTTACACTAAGAAATACTATTGTTAAACCCATTCTATCTGTAACACTTAGTTTTATTTATAGGTTGATCTAATAAAATCATTTAACCTTTATAGATTTATAGGTTGGGTTGATTAAATCATCCTACCTCACTAGATTTATAGGACAAGTTATTTTAATCATTCACCCTCACTTGATTATATATATTCACACTTGAGTTGTGCAATTAAGATTTATTGATCTCAATGGTTATGTCACAACTCATCCTTACACTAGATTGGGGGAATAATGTATTTTGATATACTTCTTTAAATATCCAATTTTTAGGTTTGAGTCTCTCTTAAATCCAATTCTTCATAAGGTAACATCTTTACTAATAAAAATACAAAGAGGAAACATGGTTGCATCAATGCACATGCTTATGCCTTCCTTTCTATCTCTTTTCAAGAATTTTAATTATTTCAAATTTTATATTATATGCACTAATTCATACTATAACCTATTATTTATTAAAGTTCATACACTAATAAAACACTCAAATTGGTTTTGATAAAAGGAAAGGTGTGTTGTACACACCTAATGCACATTTCTTTCCTTTAAATCTAGTAATTTTATCGTTATGTATTACTAGATTAAATAGGGGGAAATTTAGATACTAAAACTAAATATTTATAGCATCTCAATCTTGTACATTTGAAAAAAACCAATCAAGGCTCTACCCTTCAATTCTATACCTTCCCATTTTTGAAAGGCTCACATTCTAAATCTCAGTGTGCCTAAATGATTATCTTATATTATGAACCTTATCATTCTAATGACCCATAAAACTTATACTATACAAAAATCTCAAAACTTGATATCTATCCTTCACTTTTAGTTATAGATTCAAACCTATTTTATAGCCTTTTAGACACTACCAACCACTAGCCTTGATGTTAGTGTCCATATCCTTATCTATGTCTAGTCACCTGAAGTAATCCAAATTAAAAATTATTTGAAACCCATGGGTTGGCCTATTTGTCTTATTGAACCCTACCATGAGATATTTTCAAAAAAAATTGGTATAAATATAAGTCTAATAATTCTCAGATTGATCTAGTATATACCAAGTAAGAACCTAGATGGGATCATTTAATCAATGACACAACTAAGTTATTCATCCATATTTATTTATTAGTTATAGGATAATTCAAAAAAAAAGTTTTAAATATTCAAATAATAACATATGGATGGTATTTTTTAAGTTACAATGTAGATCATTACATGTATCTACATATATCATATTACACTATTGTTTACACACACTCCCACACAAAGGTGAGGACTACATAATTCTAAGTCCCTCATTGGATTATTGGATATGTATAAAATATTCATTTATAAAGGGGTGTTTAAGGATAGCACAACATTGTGGGCCCACTAACCCATTTTTAACAAACACATCCTAAGGGTGAAGATCTAAGGTTTTACCCATAAGAAGAGGTAGATAGTCTACATTCCAAATATTAATACATCATTATAAAGTTGATATAAAACTCATAAGAACTAATTTAGTTTCATCATAATCCAATTCATATTATGTACTAGATAATAACATCATATAATTGATAATAGTATTGACAATAGTGTCCATGACTCTATAAACACCATTTCCAAAATTTGGTAACTATCTCAGAATCCTGATCTTACACACTTATGCTTGTGTGCATCTCATATTCAAATACACATTATAAATCTAAATAAGTATAATTTATCATTGTTATTTCAATTAATTAAAAAAAATCAAATGTTGTACATTATATATCTATCACATCTCAGTATTTTAATGTAGGATATTCATTTATCTGAGTTTATAATTAATTGACATGTTATATAATAGTTTTATTCATCTTTGTGTATTTTATATTATATTCCATTACCATCCAAAAAAAATACAAAGAGGATTAAACACATTCCAACTATTGGAGGTAGAATAATTAAAAATATAAGTGTTTTTGGCTATGTTGGTAAGACAATGTAAGAGTAAAGGACAAGAGGATCCTCATATCTCTAAGAAATACATCTTTTATTTATTTCAAAGAGTGTCTATTTGTCCAACCCACACTCAAAGATTAGGTATTCGTATCCCTCTACTAGAACCTAAAATTATCTCTAAAAAATCATTCAAATCCCTTATATGCATAAATATTATTGTATAAAATGTTGAAACCTCTAACTTAGTTGAACAAGATGTCTTTATTAAAATTTATAAGTAATTTCTATAAAATCCCAGTCTATCACCCCTAGTCTTAATACTTTCCTCTCCTTTTAAGAATATTACAACCACTATTTATTACTAACCATGTGCAAAATTTGAAAAGGGATTTAAAAAGTGGGTGGCATAGCTCTTCCATCTATAAGTAGCCCGACACATAATGGAAAGCAATCTTGAAGAATCCTATTAGACTAAAACCTTTGAGTTTCCTATTAATAATCCTATAAGAGCTACACCCATGAAAAAAATTCCTCTCTACTATGTCCAACCTATTAAGAATAAATAATTAATATCCTAATGTATTACTCTTTGAGTTTGAATTCCTATGCTATATTTATGACTATAGTAGGGATTTTTAATAACAAAAGCTATTTCTAAATAAAATCAAGGATGCAACCCTCTGATGATTTATGATCTTGGGAAAGGATGTAATATCTACTTGGTAAGATATTAATGATAAATTCC
Source organism: Torreya grandis (assembly GCA_037957365.1). Lineage (NCBI taxonomy): Eukaryota > Viridiplantae > Streptophyta > Pinopsida > Cupressales > Taxaceae > Torreya > Torreya grandis. The sequence goes on along the minus strand of JARHVA010001192.1, from coordinate 2,045,744 downwards.
TTCCTAAGTATCAAAGGTAATATAAAAGAAGGTACTATACAAGTAATGACATCTTTTAGATGTAAAAAATTTAAGATGAACCATTAGAATATTACTCGGAAAGGTTAACATTCAACTTACAAAAATCCAAGCAAACCACTATTCTAAAAGAATCTATCAAGTTGGTATTTATGAAAGAAATCAAGGACGAATACTTTGAAGAATTGAATTTAATTATTAGTGAAGATTTCTCATGACTCAAATTTGATAGTATAGGTCTCTTATGTTAAAATTACTCAAGATTAATAATAAAGAAAAGTTTTAAGAATTGATCTTCATCACTTTCAACATCTAAATTCATTAATGGATTATTAAATATATAAGTAAGAATTTTTATGTAAGACATAAAATAAGTCATCATCAACCATTTGGATACACATTTATATGCATTTCACACACTTAGGAAACAAGTAGATATGAAGCAAGCCTTGAATTTAAATTATCCATACTGATGAAAAAATAAAATTGATTTTAAATGTCATGCTACCCATGTCAAAATAGCTAGCATAACACAAGAATATCTCTATGAGTTAGATTTATATGCCATTAAAGGAGGTGTAAATTATATATTATATGTTTCTCATTAAAAACCACGAACACCTAGACTACAAAATTTATGTATGTCATATATTCATCATATTTCAATTCATAGTTTTTAGGTTCTCCTAATTATCATGCATCTACTCACTACAATCAACCATCCCAAATACAATACAAAAATAAATTGGAATTGTTAAAACCCTAAATAACAAAAGAATTGGGAGGAAAATCAATAACCATAGCAATATAAAAATCAAACCTATCAATTGAGTCCACTCTCTAACCAATGACAAAAACCTCGGCAAGGAAAAAAACATTGGTATTAATAATGATTCTATAATCCAAACCAACTTAGACAATCCCACCAATAAAAACATATAAAATTAGTTCCAAGAAATAATAATACACCTCCATAAAATATTCCCAAAATTATCTACCCAACCTACTTCCACTTGCAATAATAATTTTGTATAACTCACATATAATGATGATGTGATAACTTACCCCACTTATTCAATAAAATTTGAGAATGTTCATCTTTTTTCATGAAATAATCTTTCTAATCCCACTCCATACATAATAAAAAAGCCTCCTAAGGAGATATACAAAACATTAACTAACCCAAAACTATCTAATAATAATCTTAATCCTAAACCAAGCACATCCACCTAAAAAGTAACATCTACTAGTGTTCCTTTTCTGGAGAGACTCAATTTACAAAAATAAGAACCATAATCAAAGTTTAATTTTTATAGTACCATTGAAAAATTTGTGTCAATATCCCTTTATTACAATAAATTAAAAGAGTTCCTATTAATACCATGGCTATCTGAGAATTATGCCTTAAGAAACATGGAATGAAATAAAAAGATTCCAAGACTATCCAAGTTATTGGACAACTTGTTATGACATTAATTTGTACCCTTGGAGAGAGTTATTCAGAATCTCTCTAAGTAATCCATAATATGGGAACAAACATAATATTTGGGTAACCTATGATGGGGTTGAACCTTTGGAGAAGGTCATCTTCCTTTTGATGGATCACCTAAGCTAATGCTAATACATGGAAAAAGGGTTAAAAAGGGTAAAAGGGATTCTAAGAAGGATAAAAGGTGATATAATTAAAAAAATTGGAAACTCCCATAAGATGTAACCCATTATATATCATCACAAGATAATGTTAGCTCACACAACCTACAGACCAACTGATTGCATAAGTTTTTCATGGACTAGTTTCAAGGAGAACACTAATCCAAACTTGCAATAGCTTAAAATCAATGAAAAGGAGGTCATAAATGAGTAAAATGGATGAGGAATATTATTTTCACAATTACATCATGAAAAACTTGCTCAAAAAAGATCCAAGGAAAGAGATAGGTAAATAAAGTCCTTTATTGCATGAAGAGGTAGTTATTGAAAATACTTGACATGGTTTAGCCTAATTAAGATGAGCATATTTTTCAATATCTTATAGATTCTCTTTATATTCAAGATCAAAAAGTCCTTATGAGAGTCTAGAATTCAAGAGAGCGAGAGAGCTTACAAATGAGAAAAAAAGGATAATATAGAGAAAGGGAAAGAAAAGAGAGGAAGAGAATGCATAAAAAAATCAATCAGTGAGTTGTCACCACCTTTCTTGAAATATTCACCACATTTTAATCCAATCAATACTAATCCTTCATTGATAAATTATCCTTCATTTATTCCAATAGTCTTCAAACTCTTTTCATTGATTGATAAATTCACTAGAACATAAGAATCTATTAAGGATGATGAGTCATGATCTTGCTATTGGAAAAAATATTTAAAGGCTATAAAATATAAATGAATTCTCTAACTTCTTTTTCAAACCACTAGATCCCTTTGCTTTGATCTTCCATTCCATCTTCCACTTAGTTCCATTGTGAGGACAAAATCCTCATATCTTGAATCTTGATTGAGTCATGACTAAGTCTTCTTTAGGTGGGTACAAGTACTAATTTGTCGAGGCTATAACTATGTTAAAGGATGCAACACCTTCCCATAATCACAAATATATAACCTTACTTTAAAATATGAACCTAGGTATACTATAGATTAAAACCATTCCCAATTATTTTTTTTCATATAGTCTTAATGTCGATGAAATGAATATCACCATGTGTTTGATCTCACTTTGATAATAGTCACCACCCTTTTATCTGTATTAGGTCTAAAAGACCTATTATAACTCCATGAATCTATAATGGTTATGCTTGATCCCTAAAATATCCAATTTGGTTTAACTTGGATCATCTTTGAACTTAGCTCATATGCATTTACTTGCTTGGGTCAAAAATAACTTCATTGACCTCCACTAGAAGTATCTTGGGATCACCTTTATTCATTAGCAATCAAATTATTGATTAGGTACTATAAAATTTATACACTTTACATCCTTATTATTTATCTAAGATCTTTTTACTTATTTACCTTACACCATTGCTCTTTCTATATATGAATGAATGAAAGCCATAGGTCTTCTACTAATTTAATGTGCTTAAGACACTTGGTAATTGCACATTTATCTTTGATATTTGCTAAATTTTTTACTTTATGATCACCATTAATCCTCAAATTTATAATTAAACATACTCCATTGGATCTTTGAAACCCACTAATGTCATCAAGTTATTGTTCACTATTAGATCTTTGATCTGATCGAACACTGACCATTGATCTTATTCCAGGCACTTTTTGACTTATTGACTACCTACATGTCATTGATATATGATCCAATCAAGTAATATTTTTTAACTTGCATCCATATATTCATCCTTGAAACATTTGAATTTAAATGTCTATTTCATGAAGCCCAATTTTGATGTTTACACACACATCTTACTCTATAAGTTCAACTTTAAAGACCTATATCTTGAGATAGCAAGTTCATCAAGACAAACAAATTGTAGATAATGATTTAGTCATGAATAAATTTATGTCCATGTGATATTTTATCCTAAGAGGCTTTTGAATCATACTTATTAAATGCATAACTGAGCTGACCAGTTCATTTCTTCATGATGTTTGAGATGGTTTGGCTCTTCAAAGCTTGGTTCTTCCATATTTTGATCATTTATGGGTTAAGAACTCTACTTATCTTCTCTATCTAGGTATAATCATGGTATGTGGGCCAAAATTGGCTAACATCTTTGATGACTTAGAAAGAATCATGCCTACTATGCTCAAGAACCCAGACTAGTTGTCTTGTCTAATCAATTGGACATGAAGTCATAGTATTTGATCTTAATTTACTTGAAATGATTCAAGTCTTCCCCTCTAGATAAATTTTTATTCAATAAATAGGAATAAAAGGAAACAAAACAAACAAATTTACCAAGGCATTTTGGAAAAGGAAACACATAATAGGAAAAGAATGTGCACAAGGTACTTAGAGGAAAATAGGAAAACTATTCTAATATGTATAGGTCTATAAATTAAAAGTATATTCCTCCTAAATCAAATGGAAAATATTTATCATCACTCATTTATGGTAGACCAGGATATCAAACACCTTGCTTTTGAGAGCTCATGATAGGTGAGCTAAGATGATTAATTGCTAACTCTTTTATCATGCTCTCAAGAGGATGAAATGGGACAAACATGTCTCTAATGTAGACATATTGGTCCATTTCTTCATGTCTTGAAAAAAAATGGATTATAGGATCAATTTCAACCTCCTCATCTAATGGTTCATTTGAATATGAAGGTTGATTATCTAATCTTAGGCAAAAAATCTCCAAGTCATCCTAAAAGGCAACTTCCTCTTCATCATTTGGGACAATGCCAACTTCAACACCATCATTGATTTTCTCACTTTGAAAGGAGCCATATAGTAGATCATCAACCCATTTAATGTTCAAAATTTCATGTTATTATGGCCCTAATTCTGACCATTCTCTTTAATTTTTTAATACATCAATACTTCATTCAATATACATATCATCTTTAGACTAATCAAATTCTTTAACCTGATTTATAAGTTCATTTTCATGCTCTAGAAGAAGCATAGTCTAGTTTATAACCTTTATTCAGTCCATGAAGTGAACTATTACCATACTTCATCCTGATCCTCCTTTTTCTCTATTTATTCCTTATCTTCATCCTTGCCCATACCAAATGTAAGTTCTTAGAACAAATCAAGATCCTCTTTACTCTCAGCTACATCTTGAAGACATCTCCCTTCAAATATGAAGGCATTAGTACTACCTTTAGGCTCTAAGTCATTAGTGTCAAAGCTATACCAAGAAGTCTAATCAGAACCTAAATTTTCCTCTTATGAATGAAGTGGATTGCCTATCATGATTTATTTATCATAGACACTTGAATTGTCCTCCTCATGTTCACCTATGATGGCAAGCTCCTCCTTTATTCTTTTTAAAATAGGTTCCTCCTCCAAGGGGAAGATGGAGGGAGGGTGAAAAGATTCACCTTGCTAATAGCTTAAGAGAGTGTCCTTCCAACTAGGGACCTTGAAGGTTATTTTAGGTGTTTCTTGGGAAAAGGAGAGAGAGTCTTGAATCTTCTATAGGGCAAGTTGATTAGGTTAAGCTAATACCTTTTTTTCTTAAAATGGTTCCTGGAATACCTTATCTAGCACTTTCTTTCTTCTTTATGCCATCCTTTATTGATTTCAATGAGGGGAAAGCATAAGGCTTGGCCACCTTCTCCTTTTCCTTAATGGGTGTAGGAGAGGGTGGTTTCACAAGAAAGGGTATGACACAGTTAGGGTCATTGGAACTAAAAAAGATCCAAGATGGGATGGCTTCATGTTCCTTAGCTGAATGGTTTTTAGTGACTTGTTTGGCTCTTGATGAGGATGAGACTTGACAAGGTTGACTAGGTGGTTAGGTTTGAGCATAAATTTGAGTAGGACAGGGAAATTGGGTTCTAGGGTTGGCTTCTCTCATTCCTAAGAGAAACTAATAGTTATTTTCTTTTTTGGCTTGGTCTTACCTAACCAAGCATTCTTCCTAAAACCTTCAATCCTAATTAAACATAAGATTTATGTTCTAGATTTTGTTGTTACCTATATTACTCTTCTTCCCTATCAACCTCTCTTAATTATTTTTCAAGATCAATCCATATCTCCCTAAGGATCTTTTTTTGGTTGAGTAAAGAGAGGAAAATTTTGATAAGGTTCTTAAATTAAACCTTGAGAGCCACTTGGAGGAAATCCATGAACATTTATAATTTGATATGAAGGATAAATAATGACAAAACATGATTTTTTATCAAATGAGTGATGATACATACCAAATAATGGTGATTAGGCATCTAGGCTACTTATGCCAGCTGATGTTTGTAGTGGAGTCACCATTAGTGTTTTTAAATGTGCCTTTTAAGGCTAATTTCACCAAAATACAACACCAAGATCCTTTCAATGAGATGTAGAATGTAATAAAGTCCCACCAAGCATAAGAGAAATTGTTATGAAATTAATATGTACCCTTGGAGAGAGTTATTCAAGCTCTTTCCAACTAATCCATGATATGGGAACAACCCCAAGTTTTGGGTAACCTATGATGGGGTTAAACCTCCAAAGAAGGTCAGATTCCTCTTGATGGATCACCTAAACTAATGTTGATAAATGGAAAAAGTATTATAAAGGGTAAAATGGCTCCTAAGAAGGCTAAAAGGTGGTGCACTAAAAAAAATGAGAAACTCCCATATGCTTAAACCCACACTAAATCAACACAAGATAATGATAACTCACACAACCTCACATACCAATAGATTACATAAATGTTTCATGGACTAGGTTCAGGTAGAACACTAATCCAGACTTACAATATCTTGAAAACACCCTAAAGGAGGCCATAAAGGAGTACAATGGATAAGGAATATTCTCCTTCATAATGCCACCATGCAAAACTTACTCAACATAGATCCAAGGCAAGACATAGGTAAAGAAATTACTTTATTACATCTAGAGGTAGTTATTACAAATGATTGATAGGGTTTAGCCTAATCAATATGAGAATATTTTGTAATATATCAAAAAGTTCCCTACTCTTCAAGATCAAAGAGTCCTTATGCGAGTCTAAAATATGAGAGAGATTACAAATGGGAAAGAAAAGGGTAATATAGAGAAAGGGAAAGAAAGAGAGGAAGAACATGCATCACAAAATCAATCAATGAGTTTTCATCACCTTTATTGAAATCTCTATCACATTTTAATCCAAGACTAATCCTTCATTGATAAATTACCCTTCATCTGATATAATAGTCTTCAAACTCTTGTCATTGATTGAGAAATTCACTAGAAGACAAGAATATGTTGAGGATGATGAATCATGATCTTGCTCTTGGAGAAAATATTTAAAGGCTCTAAAATAGAAATGAATGTTCCAAATAATTTTTCCACCCACCAGATCACTAAGTCTACTTTAATCAGATGCAAATACCTATTTATTAAGGTTATATCTATGTCAAAGGATACAACACCTTCCCATAATCACAAATATTTACCCTTACATAGAAATATTAACCTAGGTCTACTATAGACCAAAACCCTAATTATTGGTTTTCCTATAGTCTTAATGTTGATGAAATAAAGCTCACCAGGTGTTTGATCTTGCTTAGATAATAACCACCACCTTTTTGTATATATTAGGTATAAAATACCTATTCTACCTCTATGGACCTCTAATGGTGATATTCAATCCCTAAGGTATTCATTATAGTTTAACTTGGATCATCTTCAAACTTGACTCCTATGCATTTGATTGGATGGGTTGAAAGCAGCTTCGTCAACCTACACCAAAAGTCTCATGGGCTCACCTTTGTTCATTGGAAACAAACTTATTGATATGAAACTATCAAATTTATAAACTTGGTAGCCTCGTTCTTGATTTGAGCTCTATTTATGTATTGACCTTACTCACACCATTAATCTTTATCTATATGAATGAATGTGAGCCATAGATGTTTTACCAGTTTAACATGCTTGAGACACTTAGAAGCTACATATTTGTCTTCAATTTTTTGACTTGATTATTACTATTGATCCTTAAATGCATGATTAAAATCACTCTATTGGATCTTTAGGACCCACTAACATCATCAGGTTACCACTCACTACTGGATCTTTGATATGATTGAACATCGACTATTGATCATATTCTAGGCACTTTAGGACCTATTAACTACCCATGTGCCATTTATCTATGATCTGATCAAGTGATATTTTGACACTTAATAGTCATGCCTTCATATTTAGAATATTTGAATTTAAATGTCTATTTCATAAAGCACAACTTTGATGTTTATGTGTACATCTCACTCTACAATTTTAACTTTAAATACCTATATATTGAGATAACATGCTCATCAAGATATACAATTTTCTAAGCATGATTTAGGCATGAAGAAATTCATGTCCATGTGATCTTTTGGCTTGAAAGGCTTTTTAAGCATACTTATAAAATGCATAATTAAGCTGACTATTCTATTTACTCGTGATTATTGGGATGGTCTAACTCTTCAAATCTTAATTTTACCATCTTTTGATAATTTATGGGTCAAGAACTCTGCTCATCTTCTCTATTTAGGTAGAATTTTGGTATTTGGGCCAAAATTGGCTAACATAACTTATAAATATCATGTTGGGAAACATCATCCCAACCAAATAGTCTAAAGAAAAAAAATTGGTTATGGATGTTTACATCAATGACACCCTCTTTTATAATATCTTTATTGATTTAGGATCAACCATTGATTCTATGAACAAAAATACCATGAGAAAATTGATACATAGAGGACTTTGAGAGACACTCGTTATTTTATAGATGACTAACCATTCAACTGTAAAATTTGATGGAATCATAAAGGACATTACTATAATAGTATATTCATGGGAATATTTTTATAATTTCATGATATTATAACCCAATACAAACATAGATAGATACCCTATGATTTTAGGTAGATCTTGGCTAGATACAATTGATTCATTCATTAGCTATAGGTTTAGAAACATGTTCATTTCCAATGTCAATACCATAAATAAATTGGTTTTGTATCCACCATCCCAACCTTCATCATATGGGGATAAATATCCATGGGTAGAAGTAGAGGATGATGACCATGTTATCTTGAAAATATTGCTCACAATTGAGCACAACCCTTTCTTATAAGAACAAGAATAAGACACAATCACTTCTAACACCATAAAAAACATGTACAAAATATACCAACATATTAATAAACTTTTTGCATGCACACATTGTCCCATTTCCAATATTTTTCATGAAGAAGACAAATCAGACATAAAAGATAATATTAGGACTTTTCATCATCTCCTACCATAAAATTTTTTCCTTCACACTCTTATAAGAAATACTAAATCCTTGATAACCTTATCAAAATAAGTGGACATACTACTGGGAAGATATCTTAACATCACTATATTTTGGATTAAAAACAAGAGACTTAGCTAGTCATCACGATCAAAAACCTAAAATAAAATTTGCATGGGACTATCATGATATATAAGGGATATACTGAGACATTTTCACTCATCACATATATCAATGAAGAGTGAAAAAACATTTGACAACATTAAAAAATGGTAAAAATTATTTTATGGGAAATTGTAAAAGATGAAATACAAAATCTCCTAGATGTAGGCTTAATATACCCCATCTCCAAAAACCAGTTAATTTATCCACATGTCATTATTTCAAATAATAATTCTAAATTATGTATTTGTGTGGAATATAGAGATTTAAACATTGACACAAAGAGAGATCACTTTCCTCTCCCATTCATTGACAAAGTTCTTGACAACCTTTTTGGGAATAATTATTTGTCTTCCTTAGATGGATTTAATAAATACAAGTAGATCATAATTACTCTACAAGATTAAGATAAAATAACATTTACATGCCCTTGGGGTAATTATGCATACTCAGTCTTACCATTTGAACTATTTAATGTTCCTACCAACTTTAAAAGTGTAGTCTTGATAAATTTGTATGATAGATCCCATTATAGTATTAAAATATACATGGATGACTTTATATTATATATGGATACTTATAACAAATCCCTCACAAACTTGGATAAGTTTATCCAATATTGTCAAGATAATAACTTGTCATTGAGTCATGAGAAGTGTTACATGATTATGTAAGAAGAAATTATATGAGGACACCATATTTAAAACTAAAAAATTGATGTATATGCTATTAAGTAGAGGTAATAAAAAAATTTACCATGCCATAAAAAATGACATATACGAATATTTATACGACATTTTGGACATTACCATTCATTCATCAAAGATTATATCAAAATAACAACTCCATTATTGTTTTAGTTAATAAAATATGCTAATTTTGAATGGAATAATTAATAATAAGAATCCTTTCAAATCTCAAATACTTACTTGTGACAACACCCATATTGAGAGGTATATATTGAAAGCTACCCTTCCACATTCATACTAATACATAAAGAACACCACTAGGGGCATTCCTTGGGAAAAAATAAGGGTCACTCAACAATGCTATCTATTTAAGTATAAATAATATACAAATTTAAGAGATTACCTACATATTCATAAAAAAATATTCCTTTGTGTTAGTGTATGCTATAAAAAAATTCTGAAATTACATTACTAGTTATATTAGATTTATTCATATCATTCATACTACCATTAAAAATTTAATGAAGAAACTAGAGGTAAAAGTTAGGATACTCAAATGGTTATTATTGATACATTAATTTGACATTGCTATTTTGGATAGCCTATAATGTTAATGTAGTTACAATTTTTTTGTTTAGATTACATCTTCATGAAACTAGTCCAATATTAGATGACCCTTTTCTTGATTAACATATACTTGATTTGACTATTAACACTCCTTGGTTTGCAAATATTTATAATTATTTGGTTACATGTCATATTCATACAGACTTTTCACCCAAGTAGAATCAAAATTTGGTGGCTAAAATCATCTCATACTCATGGATGTATTGATGCCTCTTCTATAGTGAACCTAATATAATGATGTGACGATGTGTGAGAGAGGATGAAGTGTTTGATATATTTAAATCATGTCATGATGAACCATGTGGGGTTAACTTTGAATTAAAGAGTAAAATATACAAAATCCTTATTACTAGTTACTATTTCTTTACTATTCATAGAGATGCTATCACATACACTCACCAGTGTGGTAGATTAAAATGTATGGGGAAACCCACATGTTTAGATGAGTTCCCAATTTAGCCTCAAATAATCTTAGAGCCCTTTGAAAAATTATGGATTGACTTCATTAGTTCAATAGGCCTAATATAAGTAAATGCTACTAAGAGTCGGGGGGTGAATTAGTGTTTTAAAATAATGCAATTCAATTCCCAACTCTTTTAGCTACTTTAACCAATCACATCAATATGCAAGATATATGAATGAAAGAACAATCATGAATGTAACCATTACATAATATTTATGTGGGAAACCATCATGGGGGAGAAAACCCACTCTCAAGTATACAAGCAATGGACTATAGTCCTATAAGATGATCATAAATATGAGGATTTAGTGAAGCATCCACTTCACAAGGAGCACTAACCCCTAAATATGACAAGCACCAACTTGCCTAAGATGTTGAGCACCAACACAACACCTATCAAATGAAAAATTATTTAACTTTGATTACTTCTCAATTTGATAGAGAAACCCTCAAATAACACTCTTCTCCAAGTCTACAACTCCACACAAGTCACAAACACCAAGCCATCTCTTTAACAAAAGCAATAATCCCTTCACAAAATATTTTGCTCATATACAAATATACAATCATAAAATAAGTAAAAATAATCAATAGAATAAAAAATTATGCTGAGTCTAATTATATTTTTCTCTGCTCAATCTCATACAAAGATTGGTCACCAATACCCCCAACAACCTTCACATAAGGCCTTCAAAATATCAACGCTTGCTTGTCTTCACTTAGTCCACTCTCACACAAAAGTTATAGAACATATTGTATATATAATTCTCAATTATGGTTGGAAATATCTCTTTATAACATTTTATTAAGAATTATTTATGTCTCCCAAGGTTTTCCATGATCCTCTACACAAGCTTTCTATACCATACCATGAGCTCATGCCAAGAACACCTCACAAACAAAGCATAAATCCATTTGTAAGACTATATTTGAAAAATAAGAGATTTTTAAAAACTTAAAAATCTCTAAAAAGGATATTAAATAATTCTTCAACACTCTCTAACCATCAAGTAACACTTGATCTGACCATATACCCTACAAACAAACTAATCATCCAAAACATGTTCGTTTTACTAGTAAAACCATCATGATCAACAGTGAGTCAACCATTCAATAAAATAAAAATCTATAGGAATAATACCACTTACATTAATAGAGGTAATAATTCCATTACATAAACTCAAATATCTTAGATGCATCACTACTCAATAATTAGGACTTCCAATTCCACTTCTCATTTTGATTGATCTTTTCCACTCATGGCATCCTTTCCTTCATATCAACTAGACAACTTTGAGGACCTATAAATTTGAAATAGAGAAATGAATATTTATAAAAAAAATTCATAAATGTTTGAGTAAATTCATAATCTTCATCACACTCCCATTTCTTCACCTAGTTACTTTAATGAATCTCTCAAAATATCAAAAACACTGTTAAGAAGCACTTTTTTGTGGGACACACAAATAGTCAAGATTAAATAAAAACATAATAAAAATACTATATGAGTCTTATATAACCTAAAATAATCATCTTAGACATCCACAATATTTTTTTCAAGTAAAATCAAAAACTTTCCAATCGAGTCTAAGACTAGGGTTTTTGCAAATAAAAGCCTGCTTACCTTCTTAGCAATCATTCATAAAGAATAAAACCTTAATAAATGAAATAATTATTTTAAAAAATTATTAAGAACCCTAATAAACATATCAAAAAGGATCATCTCTCCATGAAAATTTTACATGAATTAATGAATGTGAGAACTTTCTTTTTGAGCTCAAAATGCACCATTTGAGTACCCTCTAAAGAACATGAAGTCATTTACGAATTTATCTCTCATATAATGACCTATAAATTGTTAAATAAAATTTAAAACAGATATATGATCATATTTCATGCAAATAGAAACTTCACCAGCCTATAGACACCCTTTAACACTTCACAAGGCCTCACAAGCCCACCTAGGCCAATGGCCAAACTATCTTGTAGACCACTAGCCACTGATTTAAAACCATATATCTAACATATAAACATTTGATACATTTAAAAAATTAATATTAAAATCATACTAATCTCCATACCATGGCATACAAACCATATGACTCAAAAACCTATAGGTAACCATGCATGATCAAGCCTACAAGACACAAATTCACCTACATACCTCATGAAGGCCACATGAAGTCAAAACTTGAGCAAAAAACACATAAATAAAAATTCAAACATCATCATACCAAGCACTTTTCATCCATATAACATCCACCTATGATACCCATGCATAACCTTTATAAGTATCACTTTGCTCCAAGTACACTAGACCACCATGTTCCATCACTCTAACCTATTAGACCACTTTGTCATCACCAATGCCACTTGACATGAATTAAAAAACATCTACCATCAATATCCTAACAATCTCCCCCTTTGTCATTGATGGAAACACTCCTTTTCTCTCTCCCCCTTTGCCAAAATGACAAAGTGGCCATCCTTCAACATTGGGAACCATGGAAATTAAATAAGTAAGCTATAGGAAACACATGGAATGAAGATCACATTAGGAATACATTTGAAATAGTACCATTCTGACCTCAAAAAATCATAATTCCCCCTTGGAAGATGCTCTCACTTAGAAATTGATCCCAAGCAACCTAGATCCTTAGACCTATCAACAATTACATGGTAACAGAGCTACCCCTAGGACCCTATTACACTTAGAAGGCTTACCTTGAATCTACAAAACCAATTCATACCTAAAATACCTTCAAGAATATCTACCAGCAACTTAAATAACAACATGAGCACTATAACACCATGAAATCTTACTTACCATCACTCTCAAGGCACCATACATTACAATACAGGAACTCCAAGCACAAAACCATACCTAAAACACAATTTATAGTAGACCAACATTCTCATATCAAACCAAGAAAGCCATCCTTCTTTGGAAAATTTCTCAAAAATCTTCATTTTCCTCACTAGGCCTACTTGGACTCCTTGTATCCCTATCTAGACACTACAAACCTCATTACTCTCTTCCTTGAGAACTTTAAACCTTGAAAATTCATATTTGAAGACAATACCATTCCCCCTCAAGTATTCCAAAAATTAGCCTCCAAATCATCCTTCTTTCTATACTTCCTTCATAAGCCTATTGGCTAATTAGGCCTCCTAGAATAGAAAAACTTGAATAATTTGAAATATATTCACCTTCAAAATAATTTAAAGAATTATTTAGATACCCATTTGGCCCATTAAAATTATTTTTAATCTTCTACCCTCCAACTCCAAAGTTTGACCATTTTTCTAAACATGCCAAAATCACTAGGCCTTTAAAGTAATATTTAGTCAAAAATCAACCTCTGATCAATGACGACAACTAAGATAGATACCACACTTGGAGATAAAAAATTCTCACTAGCATGCCAAATTTCAAGATTTCACACCTTTGGGAACCATGACTTCCTTTAAGCCACCAAACACATGCTCTTGACAAGAGAAGCTAGTGACCACTCAAAATGCTCCACCTTGCACAAAAGGAATAAACAACCTATAAAACCACCTAGATAATGTCTCAAACACATGTTCAAACATTTTTTAGCATAAAACACTTCAATATACATATTCATTCTTCAAATTAACTTTGAAACCAAGCATTTTATGATACAGACTAAAATCTATAGCAGACACCATAACCAATTGGTCAAAATCACATCTAAGAACCGTATTAGCATTTAAAAACTATATTTACTCCTTTGACATACTAGATACAACTTGAATAACTTGTTATCAAGCATATTTTCACCTTAGAACACCATATGAGCAACTTGGGCACTTTCTAGGTAGTTATTACTACCAAAAATGGTCAACTCAAACTTTTGACCATAAAACACACATTTAATCATATCAAGACTTCAAAACACCTAGGAATGACTCATGAAAATATTACTCAAGACCTCATACATGCCACTTATTCCTTATCCTTCAAATTGAAATGAATTTTTAGGAGCAAAAGACTTAAACATACCTTTTGAACAAAAAACCAACCTCAACAACTAAAGCAAATCTTATGAATAATTGCTTCACCTCTCCCAATGACTCATTATTTATTCAAGAAAGAAGGAATGACCTCTAGATATGATATTACATATTCAAATCTAGCTTTAGGTAATGGTTTAGTCATCATGTATGCTAGTTGTTCCTTAGAAGGTACATATTCCAATTTGACAACTTAATCACTAACCTAATCCTTTAGAAAATGATACTTGATAGGGATATGCTTAGTCTTAGAATGTATCACTGAGTTCTTTTAAATTTTTATGGCACTGTTATTATCACACAAAATAGGACATGGACCATCTTGACCTACCTTATAATCTTCTAAGGTCTGCTTCATCTAGATGACTTGAGTACAATAAAAAGCTACAATAATGTTTTTAGCCTCTATAGTAGATAGAGATACTAAATATTTCTTCTTGATTAACCAAGATACCAAGGATTCACCTATGAAGAAAACTCCTCCACTAGTGCTATTCTTATCATCAACACATCCTACCCAATCAACATTTGGATAGGATTTTAGCTTGAATTCCTTACTTCTAAGATACCACAAACCATAGTTCATGGTGCCTTTGAGATACCTTAGGATTCTCTTAACAACCTTCAAGTGAGCTTCTCTGGTATCTTCTTGATATCTTCCAACTACACTTACTAATTTAATAATATCAGGTCTAGAAGTATTATAATACAATAGACTCCTTACCCTATATCTATGTAAAGATTGATCAAATTTAGAAGACTCATCATACTTACTCAACTTGCATCCTATTTCCATAGGAGTACTCATGGGTTTTCTATCCAACATATTTAATTTCTAAATCATCTCCTTAATGTATTTATCTTGAGAGATAAAGATCCCTTTGTCTAGTTGTTTTATCTACATTCTTAGGAATAATTATAGTTCTCCCAACATAGACATCTAAAATTCAATTTCACTACCTTTGCAAAGTCCTTACTCATCTTTTCATGTACTAAACCAAAGATTATGTCATCCACATAAACCACAAAAAGCAATTTATGTTCTCATTTTGACTTGATGTAAAGATTGTTATCTGTTACTCCTATTCTAAAACCTTGACTTAGGAGATAGTTATCTAATCTATCATACCAAGCTCTAGGAACTTGTTTAAGGCCATAGAGAGCCTTCTTCAACTAGAAAAAAAAAAATAATTATCCTTTCTAGCATAACCCTTAATAAACTCCATGAAAACTTCTTCTAATTTTTCATTCAAAAATTTACATTTAACATCCATTTGGTATACCTTAAATTTTTTAGAACCAACATAGGATAAAAACAATTTTATAGCTTCCATTCTAGCTATAAGAGCAACAATTTCATCAAATTCAATCCATTCTACCTGAGCATAGCCTTTACATACCAACCTAGCCTTTTTTATTACCACTTTACCTTACTGATATAACTTATTCTTATATACCCACTTTGTTCCAATTAAAAAATATCCCTTAGGCCTAAGAACTATATCCCAAGTTTCATTTCTTTTAATCTAATCAAGTTCTTCATCCATAACACATCACCATTCCTTTTCCTTATTGGCTTTAATGAAGGTCTTTGGTTCATGGATAAAAAAAAAAGGATGAATCATGTTGATCTTGATTAGACAACAATGTTACCCTAGTCTATTTACTATCATTCATATCACCAATGACTTGAGAAACTAGATGATATCCCTAATTTTTTCTTAAAGGAAATTTAGTATCAAGTTTGATATCTTCTTCATCATGTTCATCTAATGTACAGATAGATTGGTCTTTATTTGTAGTATAACTAATAGTTGGATCACATGGCTTTGAACTAGACTTCTTAGAAGGACCACTTTAATCAACTCTCACATTTGAAATTTCAAGAATTTTATGAAGTATTTTGTTGAAACATCTATAAGCAGAAGTAATATAAGAATACCCAAGAAAGATACCTAGATCTAGAATCAAACTTGCCTAGATTTTCTTCATCCCTTTTGATATAACACTTACTTCCAAACACTCTAAATTACTTGAGATTAGCAGCTCTATTTTTCCATAGTTCATAAGGGGTCTTGTATTTATTCACTCTAATTTGACATCTATTAAGAATTTATATTGAAGTACTTATAGCCACTTCCCAAAAACCACCAGACAAATTGGCATCTTGTAGTAGAGTTTTAGACATCTCCTGAATAGTTCTATTTTTTTCAACTACTCCATTTTGTTGTGGAGTTATATCAATTGAGTATTCTCTTTTTATATCATGAGTATCATAGAACTCATCAAACTCATTAGAAAATAATTCTCCAACTCACTCTGATCTGATACATTTGATCTTTGATCCCTTCTCATTCTCAACAATGACTTTGAAAACTTTGAAATTGGTAAAAGCTTCTAATTTTTATTTGAAGAAATAGATCCAAGTCATTGTTTTGTATTCATCAATTAGTAACATGAATTAGTAATTACCTTGTATACTTTGAGTCCTCATAGGAAAACATAAGTTTGTGTGAATTAACTCTAATGATTTAGTAGTAGAAAAATCCTTTGTCTTGTATCTTCTCTTTATTTTTTTACCATGGAGACAAGACTTACACAAAGATTGAGGAACCTTAGAAATCTTGGGCATATGTCTTAAAATCCCCTCGGAACTAATCCTTATCATATTCTTGAATTTTATGTGACCAAGTCTTCTATTCCATGGCTATATTTCTTCTACTTGACTCATCAAACACTTTTCTCTTTTGGATTCATGATATGCATACATACTATTTTCTGACTTGTGAATCTTGGCAAGGAGTATGCCATCTTATACTTTTATAATTCCAAAAATATGATCATAGAAGGTCATAACATCACCTTGTTCACATATCTAACTAACATTGATAAGATTATTCTTTAACCATTCAATATATATAAAAAAAAAATAGTCTTTGAAATTCCATTGCCTAATCTCAAAATTCCCTTACCTCTTATAGTAGCAGAGTTGTTGTCATCAAACCTAATAGCACCAGGGTTTGATTTTTTAAGAGTGATGAATTTAATCTTATCACTTATAATGTGACTAGAATAACCACTATCTATGTATCATTTCATGTCCCCTTTTTCTTTTGAATGTAATGCAAATTGGATAAACATGGACTCTTCATTCTAGATCATGATGTAACTTAGAATCACCTTTCAAGATGTTAATCCTCAAAAGGAAATTATATAATACCAATTGATATATGTAAACACCACTGAGAGGGGGGGTTGAATTATTTTTTAAAAATAATGAAATTTAATTCCCAACTCTTCAAGCTACTTTAACCAATCACATCAATATGCAAGATAGATGAATCGAAGAACAAAAATGAATGTAACCATTACATAAGATTTTTGTGGGAAAGATTCATGTGGGAAAAAACCCAATCTCAAGTCTATAAAACAATGGACTAGAGTCATATAATATAATCACAAACATGATGCTTTAGTGAAGCACCCACTTCACAAGGCGTACCAACCCCTAAAGATGACAAGCACCAACTTGCCTAAGATGTTGAGCACCAACACAACATCTATCAAATGAACAATTATTAAAATTTTATTGCTTCAAAATTTGATAGAGAAACCCTAAAATAATATTCTTCTCCAAGTCTTTAAGTCCACATAAGTCACCAACACCAAGCTATCTCTTCAACATAAGAAATAATCCCTTCACAAAATCTTTCACTCATTTACAAATATACACTCATAAATATAGTAAAAATAATAAATAGATCAAAAATTTATGATAAGTCTAATGATATTTTTATTTACTCAATCTCATGAAAACATTGGTGACCAAGACCCCCAACAACCTTTGGACAAGGTCTTAAAAATATCGACACTTGCTTGTCTTCGCTTAGTCCACTCTCACACAAAGGTTATAAAACATCTTGTATATATACCATTCTCAATTATGTTCAACCATCTCTCTTTATAAAATTTTAGGAAGAATTATTTATGTCTCCCAAGGTCAGCTATGATCCTCTACACAAGCCTTTTATACCATACCATGAACTCATGCCAAAAACACCTCATAAATGAAGTATAACTCCACTTGTAAGACTATGCTTGACCAATAGGAGATTGTTAAAACCCTAAAATCACTAAGAAAGATATTACATAAGTCCTCAACACTCTCTAACCATTAGAAAAACTTCATCTAACCATCTTCCCAATAAGCATACTCAATCATCCAAAATAGGTTCCTTTTGCTAGCAAAACCATCATGGTCAACTATGAGTCAACCATTCAATCAACCCCAAATGAATAGGAATAATACCAATTACATTAATAGAGGAAATATATCCTTTAAATCACCTCAAAGAGCTCAAAACCATCCCTACTCACTAATTAGGCCTTTCAATTCCACTTCTCACTCTAATTGGTCTTTTCCACTGATGGCATCCTTTCCTTCATATCGACTAAACAAATTTGAGGACCTATAAATTTGACACAGGGAAATGAGTATTCATAAAACTTTTCATTCATGTTTTATTCAAGTCATAAGATTCATCACACACCCATTTATTCACCTAGTTACTTTCATAAATCTCTCAGAATATCATAAACATTGTTACGAAGCACTTTTTTATGGGACACAAAAATAGTCAAGATTAAATAAAAACATAATAAAAATAATAGAGGATTCATATATAACCTCCAATCATCATCCTATCCATCGACCATCTTTTTGAGCACCTACAAGCAGAAACTTTCCAATCAAGTCTAAGACTAGGGTTTTTGAACATAAAAACCTACTTACCTTCTTAGCAATTGTTCATAAAGAATAATACTTTAATCCATGAAATAATTATTAGAAAAACTTTTGAGAAAACTTAATCAAATTATCCAAAATTATTATCTCCCCATGAAAATTAAACATGAGTTAATGAATGTGATACCTTTCCTCTCGAGCTCAAAATGCACCATTTGAGCACCCTCTAAAGAAAATAAATTCATTTATAACTTTATCTCTCATCTTATAACTATGTAACTGGTAAATAAACTTAAAAAACCCTATTTTATCATATGCCATGCAAATACACACTCCACTAAATTGAAAACACCCTTTGACTCTTCACAAGGCCTCAAAAGCCCACATAGTCCAGCTAGACCAATGGCCAAATTCTCTTACAGACCACTATCTACCTCTTAAAAACCATATCTATTACCTATTATCATCTTATACATTTTTAACATTCATATTCAAAGTGTACTAAGCTCCATACCATTGAATACAAGCCACAAGACTCAAAAACCTATAGGTAACCATGCATGATCAAGCCTACAAGGTACAAACTGACCTACATACCTCATGAAGGCCACATGAAGTAAAACCTTTAGCATATAACACATAAATAAAGTTAAACATCATCATACCAAGCACCATTCAGCCATACAACACCCACCTAGGACACCCATGTATACCATTTACAAGTATCACATTGCTCCAAGTACATTAGGCCACCATGTTCCATCACTATGATCTGTTAGACCACTTTGTCATCTATAATTCCCCTTGAAATCAATGAAAACACATCTAACCTCAATATCCCCATAATATTCCCTTTTGTCATTGATGGTAACACTCCTTTTCTCTCTCCCCCTTTGCCAAAATGACAAATTGGTCACCCTTCAACATTGGGCACCATAGAAATCAAACAAGAAAGATAAAATAAACACATGAAATGAAGATTGAATTTAGGAATACATCTAAAAGAGTAACATTATGATCTCAAACAATCACAACTCCCCCTTGTAAAATGCTATCAATTAGAAACTACTTATAAACTACCTAGATACTTGGACCTGTCACTAATTACAAGGTAACATAGCTCCCCCTAGGACACTGGTCCACTTTTAGGACTCCCCCTTAGTCTACACAACCAATTAATACCTAAAAGGCCTTCAATAATATCTACCATATACTCAAACAACAACATGATCACCAAAATACCATATAATCTCACTTACCATCACTCTCAAGGCACCATACATTACGACAGAGGCACTCCAAGAACAACACCATACATTATGGTAGAGGCACTCCAAGCACAACAACATACTTGAAACACACTTTATAGTAGACAACAATACTCATATAGAACCAACAAGTCCATCCTTCTTTGGAAAATTTATCAAAAATCTTCATTTTCTTCACTAGGCCTACTTGGACTCCTTGTAGCCCTATCTAGCCACTGTAGACCTCATAAATTTCTACCCTGAGTACTTTAAACCCTAAAAATTCATATTTAAATACCACTACCATTCCCCCTTAGATATGCCAAAACTAAGGCTCCAACTCATCCTTCTCTCTATACTTGTTTCATAAGCCTATTGGCTAATTAACCCTCCTAGAATACCAAAACTTGAATAATTTTAAATATATTCACCTTAAGAAGACTATAAAGCATAATTTAGATACCAATTTGCCCACTCAACAACTTTCGAAGCTTCTATCCTCCAACTCCAAATTTTGACAATTTTTCCAAACATGCCCAAATCATTAGACATTCAATGTAATATTTGGTCAAAAATCAACCTCCAATCAACACAGATACCTAAGATAGATACCACATCTGGATACCAAAAAAACTCACTACCATGCCAAATTTTAATCTTCCACACATTTGGTAACCATGACTTCCTGTAAGCCACCAAACACATGCTCTTTGGAAGAGAAGCCAATGACCACTCAAAATGCTTCACCTAGCAAAAAAGGATTCAAAAAAATATGAAACCACTTGGAGAATGTTTCAAACACATTTTCATACCTTATTTAGCATAAAACACTTCATGATACATCATTATACAAATGAACTTTGAAACCAAGCATTCTATGCATACAGAGTAAAACCTACAACATGCACCTTGACCAAATGGTCAAAATCACATCTAAACACCTTATCAACATTTCCAAATTATATTTCCTATTTTTAAATACCATATCCAAATTTAATCACTTACTATCAAGCTTATTTTCACCTTATAACACCATATGAGCAACTTGAGCACTTTTTAGGTAGTTGTTACTACAAAAAATGGCTAACTCATACTTTTGACCATAAAACACGCAACTAAGCATATCAAGACCTCAAACCACCTGGGAATGACTCATGAAAATATTCCTCAAGACCTCATACAATCCACTTATTCCTTTTCCTTCAAATCACCACTCAACCAATGCATCAAAAATTGCTCAAAATGACTCTTTAGGACTAAAAGACCTGAACATACCTTTTAAACAAACAATCAACCTCAAAAACTAAAGAAAATCTTTTGAATAATTGTTTCACATCTCCAAGTGAATCATTATTGATTCAATAAAGAATTAATGACCCCTAAATATGATATTAGATATTTAAATGTAGCTTTAGGCAATGGTTTAGTCATTATGTCTCCCAGTTGTTCCTTAAAAGGTACATATTACAATTTGACAACTTGATCACTAACCTACTCCTTTAGAAATTAATACTTGATAGGGATATTATTAGTCTTATAATGTATCACTAAGTTATTTTAAATATTTATGGCACTATGATTATCACATAGAATAGGACAAGGACCATCTTGACTTACCTTATAATCTTCTAAGGTTTATTTAATCCAGATGACTTGAGTACAACAAGACGTTGTAATAATGTATTTAGCCTCTATAGTAGATAGATATATTGAAGATTGCTTATTTCTTAACCAAGATACCAAGGATTTACCTATGAAGAACACTCATCCACTAGTGCTCTTCCTATCATCAACATATCTTGCCCAATCAACATCTGTATAGGATTTCAGCTTGAATTCCTTACTTATAAGATACCAAAAACCATATTTCATGGTGCTTTTGAGATACCTTAGGATTCTCTTAATATCCTTCAAGTGAGATCCTCTGGGATCTACTTTATATCTTCCAACTACACTTACTAATTACATAATATCAGGTCTAAAAGTAGTAGAATACAATAGACTCCCTACCATGGATCCATACAAAGATTGATCAACTTTAGGAGACTCATCATACTTACTCAACTTGTATCTTATTTCTATAGGAGTACTCATGGGTTTTTTATCTAACATATTGAATTTCTTAAATATCTCCTTAGTGTATTTGTCTTGAGAGATAAAGATCCCTTTATCTTGTTGATTTATCTCCATTCCTAAGAAGAATGAGAATTCTCCAAACATAGACATCTCAAATTCAATTTTCATTACCTTTGAAAAGCCCTTACTCATCTTATCATTTATTGAACCAAATATTATGTCATCCACATAAACCACAATAATCAATTGACGTTTTCCTTCTAACTTGATGTAAATATTGTTGTTTGCCACTCCTCTTCTATAACCTTGACTTAGGAGATACTTATCTAATCTATCATACCAAGCTCTAGGAGCTTGTTTAAGGCCATAAAGAGCCTTATTTAATATACAAACACATTTTTGATTATATTTTATAACATAACCCTCAAGAAACTCAATAAAAACTTCTTCTAGTTTACCATTCAAAAATTCATATTTAACGTCCATTTGGTATACCTTGAAATTTTTAGAAATAACTTAGGCTTAAAATAGTCTGATAGATTCCATTCTAGCTATAGGAGAAAAATTATCATCAAATTGAATCCCTTCTACCTGATCATATCCTTTACATACAAACATGGCCTTATTTCATACCACTTTTCCTTTCTCATTCAACTTATTCTTATATACCCATTTTGTTCCAATTACATTCTTCCCCTTAGGCGTAAGAACTATATCCCAAGTGTCATTTATTTTAATCTGATCAAGTTATTCATCCTTAACATAGCACCATTAATTTTTATTACTAGCATCAATGAATGTTTTTAATTCTTAGGTAGATAGAAAGGCTGAATCATATTGATCTTGATTAGACAATAATCTTCCCCTAGTCTGTATACTAGCATTCATATCACCAATGAATTGAGAAATTAGATGATATACCTATGTTCTTGTTAAAGGATCTTTAGTATCAAGTTTGATAAACATCTTTATTTGATGTATAAATAGATTGGTCTTTATTTGTAGTAGATCTAATAGTTGGATCACATGGCTTCAAACTAGACTTCTTGGCAGGACCAATTTCATCAACTCTCACATTAGAACTTTCAAAATAATTATGAAGTCTTTTGTTGAAACATCTATAAGCATAACTAATAGAATAATACCCAAGAAAGATACCTTCATCAGATCTAGAATCAAACTTTCCTAAATTTTATTCATCCCTTTTGATGTAACACTTACTTCCAAAAACTCTAAAGTACTTGACATTTGTAGCTCTATTTTTCCATAGTTCATAAGGGGTCTTGTCTTTATTCACTCTAATTTGACATATATTAAGAATGTTTATTGAAATACTTGTAGCCTCTTCCCAAAAACCATCAGATAACTTGGCATATTGTAGTAGAGTTTTAAACATCTCCTAAATAGTTCTATTTTTTTTCAACTACTCCATTTTGTTGTGGAGTTCTAGTAGCTAAGTATTGTATTTTTATTCCATGAGTATCATAGAACTCATCAAAATCATTAGACTATAATTCTCCACCTCTATATGATCTGATACATTTGATCTTTGATCCCTTCTCATTCTCAACAAGGGCTTTAAAAGCTTTGAACTTGGTAAAAGCTTATAATTTTTATTTTGAGAAATAGATTCAAGTTGTTATTGTGAATTAATTAATTAGTAACATGAAATATTAATTACCTTGTGGACTTTGAATCATCATAGGATGACATAAGTCACTTTGAATTAACTTTAATGATTTAGTAGTAGAAAACTCCTTTGTCTTATATCTTCTCTTTACTTGTTTACCATTGAGACAAGACTTATAAAAAGATTGAAGAACCTTATAAGTCTTGGGCATATGTCTTAAAATCCCATATTAACTAATCATTATAATATTTTTTAAGTTTATGTGACCAAGTCTTCTATGCCATAGGTAGCTTTCTTCTACTTGACACATCAAACACTTTTCTCTTTTGGATTCATGATATACATACATAATATTTTTGGACTTGTGAATCTTGGAAAGGAGTATGCCATATTTTCCTTTTCTAATTTAACAAACATCATCATATAAGGTCACAACATTACCTTATTCACAAATCTAACTAACACTAAGAAGATTATTCTTTAACCTTTCAATATATAAAACATTTTGCCTTTGAAATTCCATTGTCTAAACTCAAAGTTCCCTTACCTCTTATAGTAGAAGAGTTGTTGTCACCAAACCTAACAACACCAGTGTTTGATTTCTTAAGAGAGATGAATTTAATCTTATCTAATGTCATGTGACTAGACCAACCACTATCTATGTACCATTTCTTTTCCCCATTTTCTTCTGAATGTAATGTAACCTGGACAAATATGGACTCTTCATTACAGATCATGATGTACCTTATAATCACCTTTAAATTTGTTAAGCCTCAAAATGACCTACTATAATATGAATTGATATAAGTACACACCATTGAGAGTGGGGTGAATTAGTGTTTAACAATAATGTAATTCAATTCCCAACTCTTCAAGCTACTTTAAATAATCACATCAATATGCAAGATAGATGAATCAAAGAACAAACATGAATGTAACCATTACACAAGATTTTTGTGGGAAACCCTCATGGGGTAGAAAACCCACTCTCAAGTCTACAAAAAATGGACTACAGTCCTCTAAGATGATCATAAACATGAGGCTTTAGTGAAGCACCCACTTCTCAAAGATCATCAATCCCTAAAGATGACAAACACCAACTTGCCTAAGATTTTGAAAACCAACACAGAACCTATAAAATGAAAAATTCTTGAAATCTGATTTCTTTTCAATCTAATAGAGAAACCCTAAAATAACACTCTTATCAAAGTCTTAAAATCCACACAAGTCACCAACAGCAAGCTGTATCTTCAACACTATAAATAATTCCTTCTCAAACTCTTTCACTCATATATAAATATACACTCATAAATATAGTAAAAATAATAAATAAAACCAAAAAATTATGCTGATTCTAATGATATTTTTATCTAATCAATCTCATAAAAACATTTATCACTAAGACCCCCAACAACATTCGTACAAGGTCTTCAAAATATCAACACTTGCTTGTCTTAGCTTAGTGCACTATCACATAGAAGTTATAAAAAAATATTGTATATATACCATTATCAATTATGGTCAACCATATCTCTTTAGAAAATTTTAAGAATAATTATTTATGTCTCCCAAGGTTGGCCTTACTCCTCTGCACAAGCTATCTATACCATACCATGAGCTCATGCCAAAAACGCCTCATAAACAAGGCATATCTCCACTTGTAAGACTATATTTGACCAATAAGAGATATTTAAAACCATAAAAATCACT
Source organism: Torreya grandis (assembly GCA_037957365.1). Lineage (NCBI taxonomy): Eukaryota > Viridiplantae > Streptophyta > Pinopsida > Cupressales > Taxaceae > Torreya > Torreya grandis. Next base: position 2,019,461 of record JARHVA010001192.1, on the reverse strand, counting down.
ATCTATGATATTTAATAAGTCCTCAACACTCTATAACCATAAAAAACACTTGATTTGACCATCTGCCCTACAAACAAACTCAATCATCTAGAACATGTTCCTTTTGCTAGCAAAACCATCATGGTGAACTATGAGTCAACCATTCAATCAACTAAAAATGAATAGGAACAATAAAAATTATATGAAAAAAGGTAATAAATACCTTAAATCACCTCTAAGATATTAGACCCATCCCTACTTAGTAATTAGGCCTTCCAATTCTACTTCTCACTCTTATTTGTCTTTTCCACTCATGGCATCCTTTCCTTCATATCAACTAGACAGATTTGAGGACCTATAAATTTGACACAAAGAAATTAATCTTCATAAAACTTTTCATTAATGTTTTATTAAATTCATAATCTTTATCACACACCTATTTTTTCACTAGGTTACTTTCAAAAATCTCTCAGAATATCAAAAACACTGTTAAGAAGCACTTTTCTATGGGACCCACAAATAGTCAAGATTAATTAAACACATATACAGAAGCCTAGAGGAGTCCTATAAAACATCCAATCATCATCCTATCCATCCACCATATTTTTGTGCACCTAGAATCAAAAACTTTACAATCAAGTCTAAGACTAGGGTTTTTGCACATAAAAACCTACTTAACTTATAACAGTCATTCATAAATAATAGGATCTTAATCTATGAAATAATTCTTATTAAAACTTCTTAGTATCCTTTCTCAACTTATCTAAAAGGATCAGATCCCCATGAAAATTCTACATGAATTAATGAATGTGAGAACTTTCCTCTCAAGCTCAAAATGCACCATTCAAACACCCTCTGAAGAACATGAAGTCATTTTTAACTTTATCTCTCACTATTTACCTCTAAATTTGTAAATAAACTTGATAAAAAAACTCTATAATCATCTTTCATACAAATATAATATTCACCAACCTATAAACACCCTTTGACCCTTCACAAGGCCTCAAAAGCCCACCTAGGCCAACTAGTCCAATGGCCAATCTATCTTACAAACCACTAGCCACCTATTTCAAACCATATATCTAACCTCTCAACATCCTATATATGTTTAACATGCATATTTTAAGGATACTGAGCTCTATACCATGGCATAAAAACCATAAGACTCAAAAACCTATAGGTAATCATGTATGATCAAGCCAGAAAGCACAAATTAACCTGCATACCTCATGAAGGCCACATGAAGTCAAACCTTGAGCATATAAAACATTAGGAACAAGTCAAAAATAATTTTAAAAAACACCATTCAACCATACAACATCCACCTAGGACACCCATGCACACCCTTTGTAAGTATCACATTGCTCCAAGTACATTAAACCACCATATTATATCACTCTGACCTATTAGACCACTTTGTCATCACCAATGCCACTTTACATCAATTAAAACACATATACCATCAATATCATAATAAGGCCCACATTCTTAATGGAAGGAGTATATTTTGGTATATACAAAGTACCTCACCAAATGGGTATAGGTTATAGACTTGAGTCATGCATGGGATGAAAATGTATAAAAAATATTTTATGAGGAAATATTTACAAGTTATTGATTTCCATGAGTGTTAGTCTCTAATAAAGTACCATAATTCATGTCTGATCTAATAATATCCCTTGTACAATAATATGAATTTAGGAATAATAAATCCATTCCAATTTATATGCAATCTAATGGCCACATGGAAGTCACTAATAAGGAGTTGCAAAAAATTATTACCAAGAAAATAGTTATAAACCATTATGATCAAGTAGAACATCTTCTATAAATTGTATGGGCTTATAGGATCACATAGAATACAACCATGAGATTTACACATTATGTGTTGGTCTATCATAAGAAGGTTCTTATTACTATAGAGTTTTAACTCAAGACTCTAAGGACTGCCCTAGTAATTAGCATGGATTTGATAGAATAAAAAAATCAAAGGGTTGTGAAACTCAATTCTATTAATGAGATAATTAGAGTTTCTATACATCACATAAAAATATTTCAAACATAAAGGATCAAATGGTGTGAAAAGTTCGTTAAAATAAGGAAGTTCCATCCAAGAGATTAAATATTTATTTTTTACTCCAAATATAAGGACCATAAAGAAAAAAATTAGATGACATGGTTATGTCCTTATGACATAGAAAAGGTGTTTGATAATGGAGTAATCTAGCTATGCATAAATGATTCCATTGAATTATATTTGACAGTCAATAAACATCATCTCAAGATGGTTCATTAAAAATATCATAATTGAATACCAATGTTTTATAGATATGGGAATAAATTGTATACTGCATAAACACTTTGAACAATCATTTCATTCATCATAGAACTTTATGAAGTATGGTCAAGAAATTTCAGCCGTATTTCTCTAGGATAAGAATGTCACACATGGCAATTTTGGTCAAAAACATAGATTTCTCACTAATCAAAACTATATTAAAAGGGACTTAATGGAAAATTAACTTGTTTGTCCAGTCAGGAATAAAATAAAAAATTAGCAAATAGAAAATAGAAAAAAACTAAGGTGGAAAATTATCTTTCTAACTACATGGTATAAAATCATCAATAAAGGTCATATAATATAAGTCATTACCAACATTTATTTGTTATAGGTCTACTTTTAGTTTATACACATCCACTTTTCACTGATGTAATAAGACTTCAAATATACAAAATCTACACCTATAAAATTCAATATTATAGCATTAAAATATGTAGGTAAGCATCTATAGTTGTATCTTCTAGAGCTACATAGAACATAATTTAAGATTGTTTCATGCAAGTCTATTTTGACTCATATCATATATAGGAAATATATTTTGACCATAAAAAAACACATGAAACTATGCTTAAACCTATAACATCTATAGGAGTTATCTAACATTATATATCATCATTCCTATAAAAGTTCCAATAGTTATCATATTATATAGTCTCAAAGATGAAATGATTGCATATTTTTTTATATTTTAATAAGTACGTTTATAATGCATAAGTTACTATAGGTTACCAAATTACACTTGTCCATTACTAGCTATCTCCTTTCTATAAATCTATCATATCTAGTAACACCCTACACCCTTCCACCCCTTATTCCATATTTGTTGATCACATGATATTGTCCTTAGGGGAAATCTATCATCTCATGATGATCTCAAAATACAAGGAATTCATTAGTTCAAGAGTTGAGAATTTAAATTCAAAATGAACATCCCAACAAAAAATTTCTCATAATAGTGTTGAAATAAAACCTTTATTTAACACTTTTAGGACAAACTCACCAAGGTAATTTATTTTTCATCATAATATCTTAACTATCCTACATGTCTCAATTTCATCCAATTTATAGTTATTGACATATGATATCCAATGAAGTATCATCAACAATCTTCCACAAATAATTATATTGGTTAAACTAATGCAATAGACTAGGTACTTATATTGAGAATAGAGAATAATATATATTAATATTATAGTTTATTTTGTTATGATTATTTATTATTACTATGATTTCAGTATTTATGAATACTCAGTGTTAAAAATAATCCACCTTTCCCCAAAATTTTTGTTGCATTATATCTCACATAATCATAATTACTTATCATCATCCAACATCATGTTCCCCTATGATTTCATGTCACATTTATCTCACCTCATTTGTTTCATGAACTTGATTGTCCATTAAATTACACTTGAGGTCAAGTGAATATTTTAGGTTTGTTGGAGTGGTTATTTGATGTCACTTTTCACACATACATTTCAAGGATACACTAGACATACATCACATCAATAAATAGAGGACACCTGATCCCAATGATATAAATATGCTGACAAAAGGATGAAAACTTGTTATCAATTCATATTAAAAAATGGAATCTTACTTCTTAAGAAAGATTATGCTATTTTTGAACCAATATAAGCTAAAAATTTAACTATAATGATACACAAAAGAAAAATGGGAAGAGATACAATTTATGGAACCCACAAACCAAATAGTACTACTAAATAACCCATATATAATATCCCTTTTTCGTGTTGTAGGATGGATGGTCTACATATACATACTGACATAATATGATTTAAGAATAGTGTAATATTTTACCCAAACCTTGAGGAATATTATTATATAAGTTAAGGGACTATAGATAGTCATAAAAAGGAATTAATATTATAAGGAATCTATATACCTACTATAGGGGAATAATGAATAGAAAGACATGTCACTATAGATGCTAAGGTAATGCTCACTAGGCTAAGAGTTACTTTATAATTTAATGTTCACAACATAAAACATTTGTCTCTATTAGAGGTATAATAATTGAGAGGGGGGGGGGGTGGTGAATCAGTGAGCCCAAAATTTTTAATTTCAATTCCAATCCTTTCAAACTATTAAACAATCAACATATACTGACTTGATCAAATGACATTAACAAGAGAGATCATTCATTCAATGAATACATGAGTTAAAAAAAATAACACATATTTCCTATGATAAACCCTTATGGGGAAGAAAACCCACTCTCAATCCTACAATACATGGACTACTTGTCTTAAAAGAGATTATAAACAAGAGACTAGTCAAGTCCTTTAGACCAGAATTTAATGAAATGCCTATTCCATAAGGAGCACCTACCCTTAAGATGATCAAGTCCTTTTGACCACCTATTGGTCAAGTCATTTTGACCCAAAACATTAATCAAGTACTCTTGAACTAAGGCCTTTAGTGAAACACATGTTTTACAATGAGCACCTTCCCCTAAGGAAGATCAAGTCCTTTAAACCCTCCTTTGAAATGAATACCTCCACCTTAGAATTGATGTATGCAACACTTGATGATGAACATTTGATTTTCTATCCCCTTCAAAAACTCCCTCTCTATCTCATATATGCCTCTCACATAGGCATGCCAAAATCTCTCTCCTTCTTCACTCAAACTATCCTCATATGCACACTTAGACCTCTTCGCATATACTCAAACTACAAGAGCACTATTCTAACATCAAAAATATGACCTAAAGGTAACACACATAGTGAAAAAACTATTCTACTCATCAAATCATTTAGTAGGTACACTACCTATCCTCTCTTCTTCACTTCAATGCTCACTACTCTCACACAAGCCTTGCACAAGTCTAGAAACCATCTCATTTGGTTTCACTATTTATAGAGCCTTCATTATTATCAATATCTTGGTCAGCCATTAGGCATGCCTTAACCCTTAAATAATATATCATATAAAGACACATCACAATACAATCTTCATAGGTTGAAAATAACATTTATGGGTCACTCTTAAGCAACTACACCTTTAAATTAGGCCCTTATAGCTCTTATAGGTCTCATGGAGACCTATTCATCCCTTTAGCACTTCATCAAGAAAAAAAGAACACATGACCAATTTTAAACATGTGTCCACTCCTTATGCCCCCTTTAACATCTTAAAATGATCACAATCATTTTTGCTCACTTCTGCATATGCATAATTTACTCACATAGTAGCCTTGTACATAAGACACCATGAATGAATACACAATCAACTTATTAGCAATTTTTCATACAAAATATGAATTGGATAAATGTCCAAATGCCACATAAATCATCCTCATAGAGTTTAAAACATTTAAAAATAGCTAAGTCATCATGACACATCTAAATACCATTAGAATGAGCTCAAATATCCTTCTTGGGTCATTTACATAACACAATCAAACACATATTCAAATTTCAAGATCAATATATTTGATTTTAAAAACATTCATATCATATAAATAGGTTCACTCAATGTGACTTAGAGTCCTATACAATTTTTATTTTTAAATCACCATCAAATTCATCTTGTATCAAAATTTATAGCCAAAATATAGAGTATTGGTTTTTTCCCTTTACAAAATTCAAATGCCAATAGTCACAATTAAACCTCAAACACCATGTTATCATCTCATGTCTTTGTTGATTAGTTCAATCATGCACCATCAATATTATTGTAATGATATCAGTCTTTAATTATGTTAAACTTTGAATAGGTTGACCACTTTGACTCCACTCACACCGTTGATCTCAATCACATGATTAAATGTGAATTGTTAAATCCTTATCCTTTACCTTTGATCAACGTTAAACCTTAAACACTTCTTACCATCTCAATAAAAATGCACCATTATACAAATTTATATGATTTATTTTAAAATATTGGATCTTTATTTGGTCCTGATCTTTATCTCTTTTAAAATTGACTAAGTATGGGAACCATTGCAATCTACCTGGAAGGCCAAATTTGGACCTCAATAACTTTTGCTATACTTAGATACATGATCTAAAATTTCTACCATAAAATATCCTCAAATAGGAGAATCTAAACATTTACAAATATGTTCCTAGAACCTTTACATGTTTAAGACATAACTCCATTAATATTCTCACTCATAGTTTTTAGCCACAAAGCCAAATATGTCTAGAATTGTTTGAAATGCCAACTTTGCACATGCATATCTTTTGATGTGTTTCATTACATGACATAAAAATTAGAGAATATAAAATAATAAAAAAATAAACAAACCCATATAATCAAATTATTCTTATATTTCCACATGTGTAAAATATGACTACATCAAAATTCTTAGCCAGCATTTCTTGCCACATGCAAATTTAGCTAAGTATGGGAAAACACTATCAAATTACCTAGGAGCCCAACTTTGTACTTGCATATATTTTTTGTGATTAGTTTCATGACATTATATTTAGTGAATAATATATTTTCTGATAGGTTAATTCATCCATATATCAATATTATCTTGAAACTTTCATTCGTGTGAGATATAACATCACCAAACTACTTATTAGTCTTTATTTGAACATAAAAAATAGTATCAAAATGCTTAGGAGACCAAATTTGAACACACATATTTTGGATGAAATTCATCACATAAATTAATACTTGGGCCATATAAATTAGGAATAATGTGATCACAACCATATGACCAACTCCCCTAAATCATCCACACGTGAAAATGCTAACATCATCAATTTGCTCACTCAGGTTTCTCTTCCACTAGACTCAAAAGGTCCAGATAAAAACTATGGACTAATAGATGAATTCCACTCATGCACACAAGCACTAAAATCACATAATAAATATTATGGGACCTCTTTCACATCTTAAAATCACCATAATCATATTTAAACATTTCTAAACATGCCAAAATTGAAGATCAACCAAGCCTCCTTCAAGCATACTAGGAGAAACACATTGCAAACTATGTCATTGTCACTTAGACTATTAAATAACTTCATCCACCCACCTGGACACCTCCATGGTATAACCATGAAATAATTTAAAACTCTCTAACTCAAATAATCTCCCCCTTTATAATTTATGTCAACAACCATCATATAGAAATATACAGCTCACCTTCCTTCTCTCTCTTCAAGCACTCAACAATAGGAACTTTCTCCCCCATTAACACAATGATAAAATGGGCACCATACAATCTTAAGGACCTAAAAATACTAATAATATGATGAGAACATATTATAAATATAGTATAAACTCCCCCTTACCTTGAGCTTACCTCTTCTTACCTTGACAAAATTCTTCTTACTGCATGCCAACATTCTTCTTCAACTAAGCACTAATAAACTCCCCCTGACCTTGAGCATACCTCTTCTTTCCTTGACAACATCCTTCTTACTACATGCCAACATTATTCTTTAAATAATTAATAAAGAACCAAAAAAATAATGAAATCTAATGGAAATAACCAAGAAACATCTAAGAGGGACTCAACTTAAGATTTATGATCCATTTCATATCTTTAACATCTTCAGATCTCCATACACCATGAAGAATCACCACATACGCTTACTAGCCTCTTCTATCAATCCACCTCAAGAACCACCAATAAAACTTCATGCCACTTGCCAAATAAAAAAAATTTCTCTTAACCAATTTTATAACTCTCCTTGAAACACTCATGCATTTATCTTTTGGACAAACTAAGCAAAAATATCACATCTTCATTACTAGGCCTGTCTAGACTCCTTGTAGCCCTACCTAAAACTTGAAGAAACCAAAACTTTTTGTAGACACAAATTCAAAACTTGAAACTTCATATCTATATCAATATCATATTCTCCCTAAATCACACCAACTTTCATCTCTTATCTCATCTTCTTCAACATACTTCACAAACCTACTAGGCAATTAGGCCTCTATTTTGACAAAAAATTGAATAACTTGAAATCCAAAAAACTTTAGATCTCTATGAAGCTTAATTTGAAAACCCATTTGGCCTAGTCAACCTACTAAGAAGCATCATATCTCAACTCATAATGCAAACCATTTTTCTAGTAGAGCCCAAAACTAAGAATCTTAAAACAAATAAGGTCAATAAACCTCCTAATGGTCAATGCCCACCCTTGAAACTTTTTGTACACCTAGAGACAAACATCATACACTTCTGGACCAAGATTTGAGATTACACACTATCGGTAACCTATACATACTATAACCCATTTTAGGGCTTGCATACTGTTAAGCACAAATTAGGAAACCCAAGAGTAAACAAAAATTGTCCAATTTCACACAAAAGATATTCAAAGCTTAAAATCACCTAGAACACATCACAAATAAGTACATAAAAGTCCTTAAATAGTGTGAAATTAGGAGTTTCCCACAACTCCTCATATTCCTTCTCCTCATTGGTCATATGATACTTCTATTTCTTCTTCTTCATCTTAGTCTTAATAAAAGCAACAAGCTTATCCAATACAATATTCTCCTTCTCTTCTATGATTGGATTGACAATACATGGAGACAACATAGATTCATGACATACCTTTTCATCTTTATAATCTTCCTTGTAGCTTGGAACTTCATAATCAAGTACTAAAAATTAATGTTTTTTAATGATACTTGCTCAAAAATGTCATGATGTTCACTTGGATCCATACACATCTCATACCTAGCCTCAACTAATACCTTGGTTTTCTCCTTGAGATTGGTATCTTCATTCATAACATGAGTAGACAATGAGATCCCTTGACAATCTTCACCATCTATAACATTCTCCACCATAGCAAATAGATTACTTGGACCTTCAATCTCATCATGATGCATACTACCAACTTTGGCTTCCATGAGTTAACTTTCCTTCTTCCTTGTACTATAAGAGCATGATTAAATATATTGTAATTTGTAGGCCTTTACTTGTAGAATTTATTAGTGTGTCATATTTATTCACATATGTAACAAACCATTATTATTTAAGTGAACTCAAATTTCCCTTCCTGATATGGATAAAATACTCAAAAGTGTCCTATGTCATAATAGATGAGACAAACTACTCCTTTTAAGGAAGACTCACCTTGCCTTACCTTATTTGGATAATGTTTGATAGAGTGTCATTGATCAAGACAATTGAAACACTCAACCTTACACATTTTGATTGATGACCCCCATCACAGTTCCATGCAAAATCATTTCTAACAGGTATATTACATTCTCTAGCTTTATGCCTAAATTAATTACAAGTATAGTAGTATCCATTAAAATTTACATACCTCATGGCATTTGGTTATTTGATTTAATTCATCTTTATTCTTCCAGTACCTTCATTCCTTATCTGATGATTTATCTTCAAACTATGATTGTTTTTGTTAATAATAGTCTCCATCCTATCTATATTTGCATTTTCTAGTTCTTCTTTGTATCCAAGATGAGTCTTATCACATTCATTCTTTTGAACACTGAGATGCTTGAACAAATTTTAGGCTTGTAGATAGGATTTCTAATTGAAAACTAAGATTCTTGACCATATATTCATGATCCTTTGAATATTCACTCATTATTTCCTTAAATACATTGAATTTATCCTCATAGTCCTTGAGTTTAGATTTCATATTCTTATTGATCTTCTTCTCAATATTTAGTTATTCTAGAGCATTCATCAATGTAGTCTCATAGTCCACCTCATCTTTATCATCATCTAAATCACTTATACTATAATCCATTTGATGTGAGTAACTACCTTCCTCAGCCATAAATAAGTCATTAAATTAAATAGGACCATCATATTCATGATCATACTTTGAGTCACTAACTTCACTCTCATCTAATGAGCTCCAATCTTCTTAGGTGTAGAGACTCTTCTTATCCTTGAAGTAATTCTTCTTGTTATCAAACCTTCTAAATCCATTTTTTCTTTTATTAGACCTGAATGATCTCTTTCCATCATCATGACCTTTATCATGCTCTTTATCATCATCTTTATACTTATGAGGGCACTTATTAACAAAATATCTAACCTCTCCACAATTGAAGCATTTGATGAGTAGTTTACCCTTATACTTACCTAAACCTATTTTTTATTTATTTGAAACTAAAGAAATTAATTCATTTTCATATATATCATAAATGTCATCCTCTTTGGGTTTCTTACCTTGGAAATTCTTCTTTGGCTTCATTTTAATATTGAAAGATGCTTCCTTCTTTGGTGGTATATCATCATTTATTCTCATCTTATATACAGTAAGGGTGTCATGTGATTGATCCATATTCAATTGAGTAAGATAATTTATTCTATAGCAGATACTTTTGGATCAAACTTGAGGGATAGAGACCTTAATACCTTTTGAACTACAATAGCCTCTTCAAGTTTCTCTCTAAGACATCTAATGATGTTCACAATTTCATCAACTATCTCCATAAAAGATTTCACATAATCTTCTTCCTTCATCTTAAGACTCTCAAATTATGTTTAGTGAGTCTATAATTTTTCCAACTTAAACTTTTAATGTACTTCATAAATGATCTATAATTTGTCCCATGTCTCTTTAGAAAATTTACAATGGATTATCTTGGTGAACTCAGTCTCTATAAAACCACAAGTAATGACATTCATTTCCTTAATATTATTCTAAAATAGATTGTTATATAAAACACTATATGGAAGAGAAATAGGAACAACATAAGCATCCACAATATATTTCCATACATTAAACCCTAGGGACATAATTCATGTCCTCATCCTTGCACTCCAACAAGCACAATTGGATCCATTAAACATCAGTGCTTTCTTAGTAGAGAAACATCCTTAAATTTGATGACTACCCATATTTTACCTTATATCACCTTAAATATATTAAGAATTTACTAAAGGACCTACTTTGATACCATTTTTTTGAAGTATAATAATTGAGAGGGTTGGTTGAATCAGTGAGCCTAGATATTTCTATTTCTATTTCAATCTTTTCAAACTATTAAATAATCAACATAAACCAACTTGATCAAGCAACCTTAATAATATAACTCATTCATTTAATGCCTAAAAAATATCAAACATACAACACATATTTCCTATGAGAAACCCTCATGGGGAATAAAACCCACTCTCAAGCCTACAAGACATGGACTACTTGTCCTATAAGAGATTACAAACAAGAGATTGGTCAAGTCCTTTAGACCAAAACTTAGTGAAATGCCTATTACATAATGAAAACCTTCCCCTAAGATGATCAAGTCATCCTAACCACCTATTATTCAAGTATTTTTAAACCAAAACCTTCATCAAATCCTCTTGACCTAAGGCCTTTAGTGAAACACCTATTTCACAAGGAGTAATTGCCCCTAAGGAAGATCAAGTATTTTAGAAACTCTTTTAAAATTAATACCTCTAACTTAGAACTAATGTCTTCAAAACTTGATGATGAATCTTTGATTTTCTAATCCCTTGCACAAACTTTCTCTCTATCTCATATAAGCCTCTTACATAGGTATGCCACAATGTCTTTCTTTCACTCAAACTGTCTTCATATGCACACTCAAACCTCTTCACATATCTTTAAATGAAAATAGCACTATTTTGACATCATAACTATGACCTAAAGGTCATACACACAGTCAAAAAACTATTCTACTCATCAACTCATCTAATAGGCACACTACATATCCTCTCTTCTTCACTTCAACACTCACTACTCTCACACAAACCTTACATGACTCTAGAAACAATCTCATTTAGTTTCACTATTTATAGAGCCTTCATTATTATAAACATCTTGGTCAGCTACTAGGCATGCCTTAACCCTTAAGTCATATATTATATAAAGACATATCTCATTATAATCTTCATAGGTAGGCATATCATCTATGGGTCACTCTTAAGTAGCTATAGCTTTCAATTAGGCCCTTGTAGCTCCTATAGTCTCATGGAGACCTACTCACCCATTTATCACTTCTTCAATCAAATAATTAACATAAGATGACTTTAAAATACATGGGTCCATTCCTTATGTCCCTTTGACATCCTTAGATTATCACAATCATTTCTTCTCACTTCTACGTATGTTCAATCTACTCATACTGTAGCCTTATACACATCACACCATGAATGAACACACAACCAACTTATTATCAATTCTTCATACTAAATATGGTTTGGTCAAACCTAAAAATAACACACATATCATCCTCATGGAGTATAAAACATTCCCAAATAGCTAAGTCATCATGAGACATCAAAATACCATCAGAATGAACTTGAATATCTTTCTCAAGTCACTTACAAAACATAGTCAACTTTAGAACTCAATATATTTGACTATACAAACATTCAAACCATATAACTAGGTTCATTAGATGAGCTTTGGAGTCTTATACAATTTTTATTTTTATAGCATAACAAACTCATCTTGAATCAAAAGTTATAGCCAAAATACAAAGCACTAGTTTTTCCCTTTGCAAAATTCAAATGCCAATGGTCACAGTTAAACCTCAAACATCTTGCGATCATATCATGTTATTTTTACTTATATCAATCATGCACCATTGATATTATTTTTTAATTTTGTTAAACTTAAAATAGGTTGACCACTTTGATTCCACTCACACTGTCAATCTTAATTACATGATTAAATGCGGACCGTTAAATCCTTATCCTTTACCTTTGTTCAGCGTTAAACCTTGAACACTTTTTACCATATCAATCAATATGCACCATTAAATAAATTTGATCACATACTAACCTTTATATCTTAATTTATTCCTTGTCTTTATCTCTTGAAAAATTGACTATGGGAACCATTGCAATCTACCTGGAAGGCCAACTTTGGACCTCAATAACTTTCATTGTGCTTAAACACATGATCTAAAATTTGGATCATATTATCTCTTCACATATGATAATCAAAACATATATCAAGATATTTTGAAAACCTCTTCATGTTTAATATTTAATGACATTAATCTCCTCATTCAATTTTTTTGCCATAGAGCCAACAATGCCTAGAAGGCTAACCTTATACATGCATATCTTTTGATGTACTTCATTACATTACCTAAAAATTATCACATAAAAACTATTCTCAAAACATAATAAAGCCATATGATCAACTCATTCTGATACTACAACATGTTTTAAATATGATTACATCAACATGCCTACTCAACTTTTCTTGCCACATGCAAATTTTGGTATGGGAAAACACTGTCAAACTGTTTAGGAGCCCAATTTTTCACTTACATATATTTTGTTTCACTTATTCACATGACCCTTGATTTAGTACATAATATATTATCTCATAATAAAATTCATCCATATATCACTATTCTCCTAAAACTTTCATATGTATAAGATATGACATCACCAAACTGCTTATTTGGCTCTTTTTGAACATAGAAAACACTATCAAAATGCTTGGGAGCCCAACTTTACACACAATTATATTTGGTTTCACTTGATCACATGACTTGATACTTGGATCATAGAAACTTGGGACTAATTTGATCACAAACATATGACCAACTCTCCCTGACTCATCTACACATGGTAATGCTAACATCATCAATTTGCTCACTCAGATTTCTCTACCACTGGACCCAAAAGGTCAAGATAAAAACTATGGACTACTAGATGAATTCCACTCATGAACACAAGAACTCAAATAATATAAGACCTATTATGGGTCCTATTTCAAATACTCAAATCACCATACTCATCTTTGATATCTAACCATGTCAAAACTTAAGATCAACCAAGCCTCCTTCAAGTATACTAGGACAAGCACATTATACACTTTATCATTATCACTTAGAATATCAAGGCACTTCATCCACTCATATATACACCTACATGAAAACAACATGACATAATTTATAACTCTCCAACAATCTCCTCCTTTGTCATTGATGTCAATAACCATCATATAATAATATAAAAATCACCTTCTTTCTCTCTCTTCAAGCACTCCATAATAGGAACTTTCTCCCCCTTTGACACAATGATAAAGTGGGAACCAACTGATAATAAGGACCTAAAAATATTACCAACAAGATAATATAATCTTATAAATATAATACAAACTCCCCCTTACCTTGAGCATACCTCTTCTTTCCTTGACAACATCCTTCTTGCTACATGCCAACATTATTTTTCAACCAAGCACTATAACCAATGAATAAAGACCACACAACACTTAAATTTGATGTAACTCACAAAAAAAATCTAAGAGGGACCCCCATAATATATTTGAGCCTTTATATATCTTTATCATCTTCATATCTCCATACACCATGAAGAATTACCACATAAGCTTATTAGCCTCTTCTTTTAAGACACCTCAAGGACCACCAACATAACTTCATGCCACTCACCAAATATGACACATGCTATAAATCAACCTAATAAACCTCTTTGAAACACTCATGCCTTTCTATTTTTAATAAAATGAGAAAAATCATCACATCTTCATTATTAGGCATATCTAGACTCCTTGTAGCCATACTTGGAACTAGAATATCCTATAATTTTCTGTAGACACAACTTCAAGACCTGAAATTTCATATCTATATAAATATAATATTCCCCCTCAATCACACCAACTTTCATCATCTATCTCATCCTATTCAACATGCTTCTTTCACAAACCTACAAGCTAATTAGGCCTCCATTTTGATAGAAACTTGAAATCCACAAACCTTTAGATCCCTATGAAGCTTGATTTGATAAACCATTTATTCTATTAAACTTATTAAAAATCCTTATATCTGAACTCATAAGGCAAAAAGTTTTCTAGTAGATCCCAAAACCTAGAATCTCAAAATAAATAAGGTCAACAATCTTCCTTCTGGTCAATTTCCACTCCTAAAACTTCTTGCACGCCTAGAGACAACCATAACACACTTTTGGACCAATATTTTATCTTCCACACCATTAGGAACCTATACATCCTAACACCCAATTTAGGACTTGCATACTCTTAAGCACAAATTGGGAAACCTGAGAGTAAACAAAAGTTCTCCAATTACACACAAATGATCTTCAAAGCTTGAAATCACCTGAAACACATCACAAAGAAGTGTAAAAATATTTATGAGAATAAAACTCTTATAAACATTACATAAATATCATTAGGACACCTAGAAACACCCATTCTAACCCTAAGGACACTACATATATAGAACTATTTGCTTCTCCATTGAAATAAGTCTTTTAAGAAGTATAGACAGAGATACCCTACTTCACAATGTCCTAAAACAATGTAAAACTAGGAGTTGCCAAAAAATATTCATATTCCTTATCTTCCTTGGTCATCTGATACTTGCATTTCTTATTCTTCTTAGGCTTAAGAGAAGCAACATGCTTCTCCACTATAACATTCTCCTTCTCTTCTATGATTGCGTTGACATACATGGAGATAGCATAGATTCATGACATACCTTTTCATCTATAGAATCTTCTTTGTAGCTTAGAACTTCATAACTAGGTACTAATAACTTATGTTTTTTCAATTATACTTTCTTAACAATAGTAATATGTTCACTTGGATCCATACATATCTCAGATCTAGCCTCAACTAGTACCTTGGTCTTCTCCTTGAGTTTGGTCTCTTCATTCACAACATGAGTAGATAATGAGAGCCCTTGGAACTCTTCACCTCCTATAACATTATCCACCATAGAAAATAGATTACTTAGACCTATAATCTCATCATGATTCATACTTATCAGCTTTGGCTTCCATGAGCTAACTTGCCTTCTTCCTTGTACTATAAGAGCTTGATTAAACGTATTCTAATTTGTAAGCCTTTACTTGTAAAATATAGTAGTGTGACCTCCCAATTCATAGTTGTAACAAACAATTATTCTTGAAGTAAACTCAACTTACCCTATCTGATATGGACAAAAACTTGAAAATTGTCTTATGTAATAACAATTGAGACAAACTACTCCTTTTGAAGAAGTCTCACCTTGCCTTACCTTGTTTAGATAATGCTTAGTAAAGTGTCCCTTATCTAGAGAATTGAAACACTCAACCTTGCTCACACCTTTTGACAGATGACCCCCAACATAGTTTCATGCAAGTTCATTTATAATAATTCTCTTATATTCTATAGTTCTATGACCAAACTAATTACAAGTATAGTAGTAACCATTAAAATTTACATACCTAATGGGATTTGGTTAATTGATTTGATTTGTATTTATTTTTATAGCACCTTCATTTCTTATTTGATGATTTCTCTTCAAAGTATGATTGCTTTTGTTCACAATAGTCTTCATCATGTCTAGATTTGCATTCTCTAGTTCTTCTTTCTATCCAAGACTAGCCTTATCATTTGCATGATTTTAACCACCCAAAGTATTGTCTAGATCACTTGAGCTCATTTAAAATTTTAAAAATGACTTCACCTTACTAGATCTCTTCTCTAACTCAGATTTTGATGACTCATTTTCAATAACATACCTTGAACACTCATCTTATTTAGCTTTTTGGCTTGTAAATAGGATTTACAATTAACAACTAAGAAGCTTGACCATTGTAGTCATATAAAATGTCCAAATTGGTATTTTGAGTGTGGCTTGTGACACCCTATCCATATCTCCTTTTTGTATACTACTATGACCCTTAAAGACATATTTTTCCTCATTACTAGCCATACAAAACCTTCTAAATGGTCATTACACCTTAGCCAGGCTAATTTCCCTATGCCAATCCTAAACCCCTAGGTCTAGAACCTATAGGATAGGAGCACCATAACTGGACTATACAACTGAACCCTAGGGCGTCCCATTTTTGGCTTCCTATCCATTTACATTTTGATCCAAAATTGCTATTTCTATCTAATTCTTATGCTTGATTATGTCAGCCTAGCACGAATACATTTAACCCATGACCAATGGTTCCCTATAAAATCCTATCCAAAGTTTATTTATAAGAGAGGTGAAAAATATTACAAATCAAACAAGAATACAAACAAAACACTAAGTCAAACATCTTATTCTCTACATACAATCACCTAACATAATTATAAACATAATCAAACCTTCATACCAATCCCTAAACACTTCAATTACTCTCAATTTGGCATGTTTGCATCCACATCACATTATTACACTATGCACATTAAGTGGGAGAACTACATGTCCCTCTTCAAAGTATTGGTATGTAGGTAGTGTGCCCACACAAAGGGTGTGGATTACACTTTTAGTGCATTTTACACACTAATCCCCCTCCCTTTCTCAAGTGATTCAAACATTGTTTTATCAATCATGATAGAGGGTTAGGATTTTATGATTCAATCAACTCTATAATAAGTTCCATCATGAATCAACACTCAATATTTCATAGGTAGGCTCACATAGGAACACCATAAAAACCCAAAAAGTTTTAGGTATCTGTGACTAGTTTGGATAACAACAGCAGGAGTGGACTACAATGTTAGACTATAAAGTGTCTTATTTTTTATGGTCCTATCTTTTCACCAAAAGAAAGCTAGATTCTGATTTGTGACACTATCCTAATCCTACATAGCCATTTTTAGCCTTTACATTATTCATCTTAGTCTATTTTCAAGCTAAGTTATATTTTCCTATTTATTGCTATTTTTAGAAAGGTAGAAAAGACAAATAAATGATATAAATTGGGATGATAATTATTACAATATTCTTTACTAATTTATTAATCCAGACCCTTAACTAAAATAATAATAAAACTCCATTATTTTGAAAAAGAGTTAAATCATTTAGTGAACTTGACTTACTTTTTTTGTGCGCAGAAAAACCCTAGGAAAAATTCCTTGTTGATTTTTATAGTATTTTCTTAATATTTTTCTTGCATATAGAAATCAGAATTTCCATTTAATTTTTAATATTTACCATCGTAACTTTACAAATGATTTCTTTTAAACCCTAGTTTTACTATACTAGGGCCTATTGATTTTTTAGGTATCACCTTACACATTTAAATTAGAATTTCCATTTAATTTTTTTAAAAATTACCATAGTGATTTTAAAAATAATTTCTTTCAAACCCTAGTTACCTATACTAGGTCTCAATATTTTCAAACCCTAGCCTAGGGTTTTGATATTCAAATTCTGATTTTTTCACATTCAACTAAAAATTTCAATTTTATTAATCATGATTTACTTATGCAATTTTTTTAAGATTCTCTTGAATGCTTGTTTCCTTTTATTTGGCATGAATTCAAAAATGACATAAATACATATGTACATGCCATTTTAAGACCAATTCAAATATGTCATATTTCATTAATTTTTTAACATTTTATCTCTCTATTATGTGTAATTTAGTTAATAATAAAATCCTTACATACTTAGAGGATCAATTTCATAGACTAACAACCACATGTCAAGTTTCAATGTCATATCTTATGCACAAGAAATAATTTCCTTCTCCTCTTCTCCCCTAAGAGGGTGATAGCTACTTACCCTCTAACCAGGTCCATGTTATCACCCATCCAAAAGGTGAGGTAGCCTATACTATTGTTCCTAATGCATACATTTAGCCTATAGCTTCTTTAAACCCTCTTTAACATATGTACTTACATGTTTAATTAGAATCAGCTAGGGTTTGCACTTGTGAGACTATAAGGGATCAAATAACCAGTAAGAGCAAGTTAAATTAAGATTTACAAACATAGAATAAACTATTACATGAAAATTTCATAACATTCAAAAATCAAATTATAATACAAAATCCTCAAAAGCACCCTAGTGCCAATCATGTATATGCACCTTCACCCAGTCAATTGGTCATAAGCAATGTTTCATATCAAAACAAGAAATTACAATAAAGTAATTATACAACTAGTGATTAAAAAAGCATTCAAAGATCAAACAATATTTCAAGTGAGGTACTAAGGGAAATTATTTAATCTAAGTTGATTAGACTACCTCCTCTATATCTAGTGAGAAGATATAGATATTATTGTGCATATCATAGAATGCATGGGCATCACATAGATTCATGTTTGGAATTGAAAAAACATATACAATAGATAATTGCTAATGAGGACCCTATAAAAGGTAAATGAATTAACCAATTCACAGTGACACAAGAACACATTCACAAAGGGTCAAATTCAAAAATGGTACTAAAGTGGTAACTAAAGCATAAATCATAACAACAAAAGGATCAAAAACTCAAAGCAAGAAATAGTACCACAACCATAGGAAAAGCATGAAAAAGATGTAAATATACCTCTCTAAAATGAGGCTCAACTTTTAAATTAGTACAAGTTTGGTTAAAAATATCTACAACAATTTGATTATCAAGGTCAAGGGTTGGGAAAACATGCTCAAGGCATCACTACTCCAATTCTAGTAGTTGATAATGTTTGTCACCAAGGTTTGGGATTTATTGAACATCCTAAGGAGAATCATTCACAAACATAATTTATCAAAGGAAAATATCCAGATATAACAAAGTCAACACTATCATTCTATTGGTTCAAAATCAACATGATAATGATGAGTGGAACAATACAAGTTATTATGATTTCCAAGATATCAAAAATGAATCTAAATATTGAAATTAATATTCACATCCATTCCCTCAGGCTTCATAATCACATATAATTCCTTTGTTTGATCTATGATACTCTGACAGAGAGTCTCTTTCAAGACTCATTGGTTAGTATCATTTCCTCTTAGTGTTTCTTATACATAGCTTCTTTTCACATTCCTTTAAATAGTTTCATTATGATTACTTGTACATATATTATTTAAAAAATACCAAAAACAATACAACATTTCAAAATATAAAAACATTTAAATAACTCAAATACCAAAAACATTTCAACAATATGCATTATCCATGTTTTACATTTCTACTATGATACTAGACTTACATTTTTTTGTTCTATGCTATTGTTTGTTGATTTATCTACATTTCCATGATTCACTTGATCTTCTTTGAGCATAAATAGTAACATCTATATCTTTTATTGCTTCACTCTACCCATTGAGGGGGCATCTTACTTATACATTTGAGACATACATCGACATATCTACTCACTGGGGGCATCTTCTACATGACTACATCATCTAATTTATGTCATTCCTACACCACACACTTTGGTTATCATTATAATATACATTAATTACTAGCCTACATAGATTATTATATCTACACTCACTAGTATATAACACTTGTGTATTTCTTAGCATCTACCTAGTCTTGTAATCCATGTTTTGCATACTTTCACTTCTTACTTTGATTAGTTAGATGTGATATTATTTCCAAGATTTACATGCTTTCCTTTATTACTTTGAGTATCTAAATGTGATATCATTTCTCAATTCCTATTTTGTCTCTTATGTGTGCCTTAGGACATTTGCCAATGTCCTTTGCTTGTACTCTTGTATGTGTTTGTGGCCCTCATGACAACCTTGCTTATTTTCAATTGTATGTGTATGTGGCATTTAAACATGCCTTATATGCTTGATTTCATAGTTTTAGTGATAGGTTCCCATGTCCCTTATTTTCTTATCCCCTTGACATTTTTTGTATTCTTCTTGCTTCTTACCTTGCATGCTTATTTGCTTGTTTACTTCTCAATTGTTTGTAATGTCATGATCCACATCATGGATTATCTTGATTTCTTAGATGCCATGATGGACATCATGCTCCATCCCTTTTTGACAACTAACAAATAAAAACTAGACAAACTTCTAGTTTTATTTAAGTTTATTGTACATGTTATTACATTGTTACATCTATCTAGGCATACCCTTGTTAATATAATAATCTATAATACAAACTATGTTATATCTTGAGAAATATTTTTTATCATCATTGCTATGTCATGTATTTCATAACATAACACACATGTAGGCTCTTTCTTCTAAGGGTAGTTATTATAGGGTCTTAATTCCTACCCTCAGAAGAGGGGGAAATAAACAAGGGTTTTTCATAGACATCAGAGCCTTCTACTAGACAAAAATAAGTTTTTAGAACACTCAGAACAACATCTAGAATTAAAACTAGGTAGAGAAAACTAGAAAGATAGTGATTAATATATAACAATAACAAGAAATAGTAAAGGACAAGAGAACCGTACTTAGAATACAACACCAAACAACAAGTTGTCTTATTTTTGGCACTCTTATCCAAGTAGAAAAAAACTTAGATTTTCTAGAAATAGATAGAAAGGTAAGGTCAGTTCTAGTTTTGTTACCTACAATATAGTTTAGATTGGGTAGTTTTAGTATAGTTTTACTCAAAGTATCTAGATATATGTGGCATCATGCATGCCATGATGGCTCTCCCTTCTAGTTTTAGACTAGGTAGTTAGCATAACTTTCATATCAAAATCCATGATATAGACACTAGTGATTAGGGAAAATGTGTGTGGCACATTTGACTTCTTTTCTTTCCAATTCATTGTATTACCTAGGTAATCTCAATAGTTACATGCCTTATTCCATCTACAAATGGTTGGCATCATTTTGGAGTGGATTGCATATAAGCCTAGTTCTCAGTTTTAGAGTGGCTTGCATACAAGCCTAATCTCCACCTTTTAGAGTGGCCAACATTGGCCTAGTTCTTAGTACACATTTGACTATCCACACCACATTATCAGATTACAAAGCATTCATAGGCTTTAACATCCATCTCATATGACACACATTTATACTAGTATCAGTTCATAGCTTCAATTAGTTGGCAATGATGGAGCCAAAGGACTAGCTAGCCTTTATATTATTGAGCAACCTACTTATAGGAATTGGACACACAATCCAAACATCGATTAACACATGAATGATCTCATAGCTTCACTTAGCGAGTGATGATGGAGCTAAAGGGACAACCATTGTATTCTTAACCTAATCTCAATGAATTGATCACTCAACATCATTCATGATATTAATTTTTGTACAACACATACCCAGCTTACCCAACATCACTTAGCATCACCCAACATCAGTCAACATTACTCAACATCACACATCTTCATGGCATTCACCCTTATAGGTAAGTTCAGGTATGATTTCTATTTTTCCTTTATCTTAGTATTTCACTTTGTTGTATCATTATAATAAAGTGGAGGGGGGTAAATTTATTCATAAAATGCCCAAATTAGTAGTTTGAGTGTGGCTTATGACACCCTATTCATAGCTCCTTTTTGCATAGTCTTATGACCCTTATAGACATCTTTTTTCTCATTATCAATCATCTAAAACCTTATAAATGGTCATTCCACCTTAGTTAGGATACTTTCCCCATGCCAATCCTGATCCCCTAGGTCCCAAGCTTGTAAGACAAGAGTAGAAACCCTAAGGTGTCCCATTTTTAGTGTTCTTATCCATTTGCTTTTTGAGCCCAAATGGTTATTTCCATTTGATTTATATCCTTTAATATGTAAACCTAGCATGAATACATTTAAACCATTACCAATGGTTCCATATAAAAGCATATCCAAAGTTCATTTACAAGAGAGGTGACAAATCTTATTAAGAAATAAATAATATAAATAAATCACTATGGAAAACTTCCCTATTCTTTGCATATACTCACCCAACACATATATAAACACACTCAACCCCTCATACCAGTCCCTAGCCACATTAATCACTCTCAATTTAGAAATTTTCATCCAAATCTAACTATTTCACAAAGCACATTAGGTGGGAGAAATACATATGACTTTATCAATCTTTAGAGTATTGTATTTAGGTAGCATGCCCACATAAGAGGTGTAGATTACATGTTCATTACATATTAAACACTAACCCCCTCTTTATTAAGTGATTCAAACATTATTTTATCAAGCATGATATAAGGTTAGGGTTTGAAAATTAAATTATCTCTATAGCAAGTTTCATCATGAATCAACACTCAATATTTCATAGGTAGGCTCATAGAGGAATAACATAAAAACATAGAAAGTTTTAGGTTCCTGTGACCAGTTTGGATAATAGCAGTAAGAGTGGACTATAACATCATACCCTAAAGTGTCCTATTTTTTATGGTCTGAGACTTTCATTAAATGAAAGCCAAATTTTGATTTGTGACACTGTCTCAATCCTATATAGCCATTTTTAGCCTCTGCATTAGTCATCTTATTCTATTTTCAAGATAAGTTATATTTCTTCCTATTTATTAGTATTTTTATAAAGGTGAAAAGAAAAATAAATTATACAAATCAAGATTATAATTATTGTAATTTTATTTACTAATTTATTAATCTATACCCATAACTAAAATAGGAATAAAACTCCATTATTCCCCAAAAATGTTAAATCAACCATATCTTCATGATTCTTAGCATCTTCACTCATTATTTCCTCAAATACACTAAATTTATCGTTATAGTCATTGAGTTTAGATTTCATATTATTATTTATCTTCTTCTCAATCTTTAGTCCTTCAAGATCATTCATCAATTTATTCCTACAATCCACCTCATCTTTATCATCATCTGAATCACTTCAAGTATACTCCATTTGATGGGAGAAACTACCTTCCTCAATCATGAATGGGGATTTATCTTCAATGTGACCATCATCTTCATGATCATAATCTGAGTCAATGACTTCACTTTCATTTGATGAACTACAATATTCTTTGGTTTAGAGACTCCTCTTTTCATTGAAGTACTTCTTCTTGTTGTCAAACCTTCTAAATCCCTTTTTACTTTTATTAGACTTGAATGATCTCTTGTCATCATCATGACCTTGATCATGATCTTCATCATCATCCGTCTTATACTTATGAGGGAACTTATTATCAAAATGTCCTACCTCTCCACAATTGAAGAATTTAATGGGTAGTTTACTCTCATACTTGTCTAAACCTATTTTCAATTTGCTTGAAATCAAAGCAAATAGTTCATCCTCATCTATATCAGAAATGTCATCTTGTTTGAGTTTATTATCTTGGAAATTATTCTTTGGCTTCATTTTAGTCTTGAAATTTACTTCTTTCTTTGGTGGTGGATCATCATTTACTCTCATCTCATAGGTAGTAAGGGTGCCATGCAATTAATCCATCTTAAACTAGGTAAGATCATGAATTTATTCTACAGCAAAATATTTTGGATCAAACTTGAGGGATAAATACCTTAATACATTTTTAACTATATTAACCTCTTCAAGGTTCTCTCCCAAACCTCTAATTATTTTCACAATCTCATTAACTCTCTATAGAATGGATGCCACATAATCTTCTTCCTTCATCTTAAGACTCTCAAATTATCTTCGATGAGTATCCAATTTTTCCAACTTAACCTTTAAATATCCTTCATAAATGATCTAAATTTTTTCCCTTATCTCTTTAGTATATTTATAATGGATTGCCTTGGTTAACTCAATCTCTATAATACCACAAGTAATGGCATTCATTGGATTAAAATTATTTTCAAATATCTTCTTATCTATAACACTAGATGGTGGAGTAGTAAGAAAAACATAACCATCCAAAATATATTTACATACATCAAACCCTAGGGACATAAAGTATGTCCTCATCCTTGCACTCTAAAAATCATAATTAGATCCATTAAACATTAGTGCTTACTTATTATAGAAACCTCCTTGCATTTTATGACTACCTATATTGTACCTTGGATCATCATCAAGTTGTTAAGCATTTACCAAAGGACCTTATATGATACCAATTATTAGAGGTACAATCACTAAGGGGTGGGCACATTAGTGAGCATAGATATTTCAATTCTTGTTCTAATCCTTTCAAACTATTAAGGAATTAAAATATACCAACTTGGTCAAGAAACATTAGTAAGATAGCTCATTCATTAAATACATACACAAGATCAAACACACAACACATGATTCCTATGGGAAACCCTCATTGGGAACAAAACCCACTCTTAATCCTACAACACATGGACTAATTATCCTATATAATATTACAAATAAGAGACTGGTCAAGTCTTATACACTAAAACTTAGTGAAATACTGATTCCATAAGGAGAACCTACCCCTAAGATGATCAAGTCCTCTTGACCATCTATTGGTCAAGTATTTTTGCCCCCAAACCTTGATCAATTCCTCTTTACCTAAGGTATTTAGTGAAACACCTATTTCAAAAGGAGCAACTACCCCAAAGGAAGATCAATTATTTTAGACCCTCCCTTGAAATGAATACCTACACCTTAGAATAAAATCCCTCTCTATATTATATAAGCCTCTCACATTAGCATGCCAAAATCTCTCTCTGTCTTCACTCAAATTGTCCTCATATTGATCCAAAACATAGAATTTTTGGTTGATAAATATCTTAATAGCATAGAAATAACACAGTAACTATGAATTCTCTGAGAAGAGATGTAGTATTACTCAAGATCGCAATACAAATATATGCTTATCTCTGGGAAGAGATGTATGTCTTCACATTTCGGGTTACCTCTTCATTTATAAACATTTTGAAAGTAAGGGGATGATGTGGAAGGTCACCAATATCAAGGGAGATTACGTGGTTTGACTTCTAATATTTAAAACAATACAAAATTTGAGGAATTACTATTTTTAGACACTTACTATTTTTAGACTGCACTACTAAAATTAAAATTTGAGGCACTTCTATTGGGTTTTCAAGGATCAAAATTCACTAAGCAAAGCTCCATGCCATTTCAAGACATTATCCTTATTCTTATCTTTCCAACGGTTCAAACAACAAGTCAATTAGAGCTATGGTGCAAAATTTATGGCTCCCAAAAGTTCTGTCATCAATTGGGGTGGAACTGTCACCCGAATTGTCGCCTAAATTGGTGCCTGGATCACATATGCACACTCAGACCTCTTTACATATCCTCAAACTACAAAAACACTATTTTGACATCAGAAATAAGCCTTAAATTTCATAAACATAGTCAAAAAACTATTATGATCATCAACTCATCAAACATGGACACTACATATCCTCTCTTCTTTTCTTTAACACTCACTACTCTCACATAAGCCTTGCACAAGTCTAGAAACCATCTCATTTGGTTTCACTATTTATAGAGCCTTCATAATTATCAACATCTTGGTCATATATTAGACATCTCTTAAGCCTTAAGTCATATATCATATGAAGACATAACTAATAAAATATTCATAGGTGAGCCATATCATCTATGGGTCACTCTTAAGTAGCTACAGCTTTCAACTAGGCCCTTGTAGCTATTATAAGTCTCATGGAAACCTGTTCACCACTTTATAACTTTATCAAGAAAAAAAAGAACATGTAACCACTTTAAAATACATTTATCCACTCCTTATGTCCCATTTGACATCTTCAAATGATCATAGTCATTTCTTCTCACTTTTGCATGTACTCAATCTACCCACATAGTAGCCTTGTATAGAGGACACCATGAAAAAACACATAGTCAACTTATTAGCAATTATTCATACTAAATTTGAATTGGTAAAAACTCTAAAGACCACATATATCATCCTCATAAAGTCTAAAACATTAATAAATAGATAAGTCATCATGAGACATTTAAATACCATTAGAATGAGTATAAATATCCTTCTCAGGTCACTTATAGAATATAGTCAAATACATAATTAATTTTGGAAGTCAATAACTTTGATTTTAAAAAAATTAAGATCACATAACTAGGTTTAATATGTGTACCTTGGATTTATCTACAATTTTTATTTTTACAGCACCATCAAATTTATCCTGGATCAAAAGTTATAGCCAAAATATAGAGCACTCATTTTTTCCTTTGCAAAATTCAAATGCCAATGGTCATAGTTAAACCTTGAACACCATGCTATCATATCATGTCATTTTTGATTAGATAAATCACATATCATCAATATTATTTTAAGGATCTTAGTATTTAATGATGTTAAACTTCAAATAGGTTGACCACTTTGACTCCACTCACACCATTAATCTCAATCACACAATTAAATGTGAATCATTAGGTCCTTATCCTTTACCTTTGCTCATCATTAAAATTCAAACACTTATTACCATCTCATTCAATCTAAACCATTAGGTCAATCCATATGATCACCCATGAAATGTTATATATTCATTTGGTCCTGATCTTTATCTCTTGCAAAATTGATTATGGGAACCATTACAATCAGATTAGAAGGCCAACTATGGAGCTTAATAACTTTTGTTAGGCTTACACACATGATATGAAATTTGGGTAATATGATATCCTTACATAGGATAATCAAACCATATATCAATCTATTCTTATAACCTTTGTATGTTAAATATATAATTCCATTAATCTTTTTACTCAAATTTTTCTACCACAGATCCAACTATGCCTAGAACTACTTGGAAGGCCAACTTTGCACATACATATCTTTTGATGCGCTTCAACACATTAATTGAAACTCGGAACATAAAAATAGGCTCAAAACTAAATAAAACCATATTATCAACTCATTTTTATACTTCCACATGTGAAAAATATGACTACATAAGAACTCAAAGAATATAATACCTCTTATGGGACCTTTCACATCCTCAAATCACCATACTCATCCTTGAACATATCTAACCATGCCAAAACTAAATATCAACCAAGCCTCCTTCAAGCATAATAGGACAAGCACATTTCACACTTCTTCATTGTCTCTTATATTATCAAGGCACTTCATCCAATCACTTGGACACATCCATGACATAACCATAACATCATTGAAAACTCTCCAATAGTCTCTACACCCCTTGGTGTAAGGTATCCATATTTTCCATCAAATAATTTATAAAAGGTAGGATACATTTGTTATTAATACATCACTTTCATTTATTGAGTCATTTAAGCTATGGACATATCATAAACATTCCCAATTAATTTTTATACATTTAAATAATAATTCCCAAGGAATTTTAGAAAGAGAGCCCTTCAACACTTCACCATCATTATTTAATCACATTAATTGTGAATAAATGATTATCCTCCAATAGTCGTAATGTAATTTTGAAATACTTTGTATAAATTACACATCTTACACCATAGGTTTTTACTCATCTTATACCACCTAAAATTACTTCTCCGCCTATAGTAGCTCTTCCACATATAGTATCTCCTCCACCTTCTAAAAATAATTTTTTTTTTTTATATTATCATTTATTAGACATGTGAGATTATCTCATAGGTTAAGAGCTAAGGGAATAATAACAAGATAATTTTCATCCAAGATGGTTACAATTGACATTTCTTCAAAATAGGACATCTATGAATAAGCACTGATTTTGGGTGAATAAAATAACAATGACGAAGCCACTAGTGTATGTTTTTAGATTGAAGAAGAAACAAAAGAAGATGAGGAAGAGGAAGAAATGGAAAAATAGGAGGAAAACTAAGAAATGTAATAAAATGATGCAAAATAAGAGATGAAATAATAACTTTTTTGTAATTAAAAAATGGAAGATGAACTTGTTATTAGTGAATACAATATAGAAGAATAAATATAGGAAGAGATTTTTGTCAGTGAGGAAGTTCAAGAGGAATGGAAAGATGAGTTTATAGTAATGGAGGAAATGAAACATACCCCTACCCCTGATAGTCCAAAATTGAGTGACTTTTATACTACATTAATTACATATCAAGAGATAAAACTTCTAAAAACTATAGGAGTAAAGGCAAGGAAAAGTAGACTATATACATTAGCTCAAGTAGTAGTTGAGGAATAAAAAAGAGTAGTTAGAACAAAAGAACCTATATCCAAGACACAAGACCCTAAAAAAAATACAAAATTACATGAAATAATACCTAAAACAACTACCTCTAAGGAAATAAATCTTGAGTATCATGCAACCATTGTACCTGAGCTACCTGTAATCATGATCATTGAACATGTAGCTTCTTTTACAAAATATGTATGATTAAAGAGCCTTATCAAACTCATGTTTATTAAATTAAAATAAAATGGCATCAATACATTATTAAATACTTTAAGTTGAGTTAGTTTAAAAAAATTTAAATGCAATAAAATAAAATCCATTTGTTGACATAATATTTTTTTTAAGAAATAGATGGAGGAAACGATGAAGAATTAAGGAAAAAGGAGATAATAATTTATAGTTTTTAATATTTAGTTCCTAAGGTTGTTATATGTATATATAAATGATATAATTTGGACCCCCATTAGAGCATATGATTTATACATTTAGGAATATTAGATTCAATTTCAGATTGGTAGATTGATTTCATGGGAAAGAGACTCTCTAGGGTTGCTTTTTGATTTCTATAATAAATATCTTAATGGAACTAAAGAACACAATGATTTGTTGTGTGAATTTTTATAGCATGACTTGGTATTAACTAATAATAAATAATGGAACCCAAATTTATTAGTGGGATAAATAAATCTTATGGATTACTATTATTAACTTACAAATGAGCTAAGAAGACGATAATAAATGGTAAGATATTTTGTTGTAGAGATCTCTACTCCACTGAATCTTAGATCATAATTTTTATTTATTTTCAAAATAATCAATCAATGGGATTATTAAAGACCATGAATTTAATATTTTTATTAGTCTTATAGGAAATAATTCATTAACCACATCATTTCTCTTTCTAACAAAATTTGTAAAAAATCCCTTACGAGTTTCAAAATGAGATGGGGAGAATTAAAACCACACATGTAGCAAACATAACTATACTCTGTTCAACATTTTAAAAGTGTAAATGGAATAATTTTAAAATTTATAAATTGTTTAAACTTTTATATGGTTGGATTGATAGGAATGAATTTAAGGATACATATCCTTTGGTATGATATCCCATACTATAATGGAACAAGAAAAATCAATGATGAGGAGGAAGACAAAAAATGGGGATTCTTATATAAAAATAGGGTATACTTTACACAATAAGAAATAGGTAATGAAAACCATTGTGAATTTATATTCATGTGTGCCCATTCACATCTAATTATTCTTCTATAAGTCCCTCACGATGCAATTTTTTTGTTTCCTAAGAGACATACAACACCTTAAGTTGGGGGGTGTGATGAGCCCCAATAATGTTCTCATTTGATGTCTAAACTTTTCCTACTTTGTTCTTTTTTTTTTTTTTTAATAAATTTTTTTCCAAAAGATTAATAAATATGATCATGTACACACACATATATGCAAATAAAATATTAAGTGTAAATATGTTATTTCTAATTTTTATAATAAAGTGAAATGATTTCATAATGGTTTATGTTTTAATGGATAATTATAATGGGATGATATGTGTTTTTATGTTTAAATATCTTGAAACCATTGTGGTAGACATAATCATGACTATTGGTTGATTGGATGTTGGAACACAAATCACCTGCAACAACTAGGGAACAACCATATCAATTGGATAAGTTTACCCATAAAAATTGGATGAGTATACCCATAATAATGACTGTAGGTGATCATTTTCAAAATCACATCATAATTTATAGTTTTTAATTATAACCATTTTCCAACACAATAAGTGGTCTCCAAAAAACATGAAACAATTTAAGAATTTATTGTAACCATATGGGAATACCTTATATCATAATTTTAATGTATAGATTGCATTTTCATATGGGTTTAACCATCTCAAAACCTTATTGTCTTCTTATAATGTATTTTATTTCATATAATAATGTAGTTATAATTGTTATGTATTTTATTAGATAATAAAAACCTCTTCTCTCTATATAGGGGAGGAGTTGTAGTTTATTAGGAGTTATGAGTTAAGCTATACATAAAAGCATATTAAGTGAATACAAATTTGTAATCATTTAGACTTTACTATAGAAATAGTGCATGATATAGAGTTTGATAAATTTGAGTGAAGACATTTGAGATAAAGCATTCAAAACCAAAGAAGGTATCCAAATCACAAATCTATCCAAGTAGGGCCCATTTGTGAGGTGTTGTTGTGATAATATCATTCCTTAATTAGTTCTTTTCTATTCAATTTGTGTTTATATTTTCAATTGTGTGTTTATGTATCTTGATTTTTATAAATTAATTTCATTAAAAGTAAATGTTATTATGTATGGTTGATTGATTATATTTAGTTCAAACACCTGAAGCTTATAAAATAGTCTTAGTTTCATTTATATATTGTTTCCTTCATTCATGAGTGCTTATATTTTATGATTTAAAATTATGTAGAGTGTGTTTTATATACATAACCATTAGTATTTTAACCTAACAAAAATCCTAGTGTGCACATAAAATGATGAGAATTTGCCAAAGTATATATATCCTAGGTTGAAATTTTAATGAATGAGCATTCTCAATAAACCAAGTGGCTACTCATTTGTATCACATTCTATTAGGTTGTATATAATGATTGGAATTTGTCAATTTTAATTAGGGAATTGATT
Organism: Torreya grandis; assembly: GCA_037957365.1. NCBI lineage: Eukaryota > Viridiplantae > Streptophyta > Pinopsida > Cupressales > Taxaceae > Torreya > Torreya grandis. The sequence continues at coordinate 1,987,821 of JARHVA010001192.1, read as the reverse complement.
CTGGGAATCACTTAGCTTAGTTTGATGGAGTTATCTCAACCTTTCTCTATTGGGAGGAGACATAGCTAATTACTTCACTACATTTTTGAGTGCCTCCTAGTATTTCTCCATTATCACCAAATTTTATTTCCTCTTCTCTTTTGTTTGCAATATTACCTCTTGTAAGTAAGCAAGGAGTGAAGATATTATATCGTCCAATTCAAATAGACTTAACTCTATGTGCTCCAAAATTTATATAACTATCCTATCCTGTCCCTCGATACTTGCATCATTATACATTGTTCCCACAATAGGCATCCCTCATTTATTGATGCACATCACTATTAGCTTGTTCATATTAGGAAATTCTACCATAATATCTCTCTTCATTAGTGTAAATTTATTTTTGTTCCCCTTTTTCTAATGAATATATTACAATTATTTCCCATAGACCTTTTATTTTTACTGACATTTTATTTTTTTGGCATTTTATCTAGAGTAAAAATATATGATCCAATCTATCCCTAATCATAGTGTAGTGTCCAAACTATCCATAACATAAGTGTATATTCTAACAAGCTTTTTAATTATTATCCATTTTCTCAGTTAGTGTCATTTTTTATAACATATTTACATTGTCACCTTCTAACACTAGATCACAAAATAAAATAAGATAATCCTAAACCCTTCATGTCTTTCTCTCTCTAGTTTTGGAAATAAATTATCATCTTAGTTAATATTTTTTTAAATGTTATTGAGCCTAGTTAAATGGAATTGGGTATTTTTGTTATAATTTAAATTAAATCTATTTACACATATTACATTTTTGTGAACACAATTTATTTCATGTAACCTTAGTGTTTTATTTTGTCTCATCTTATGATAAATCTAAATTTATTTTATTTTTATAGGGTTTATTCCATTACATTCTCTTAAATTCATTACACTTAACTTCCTTATATTTGATTAAAAACCCTAGATTACTTTTTTTAAACATATATCAAACCATAATGTGCTCTTATCTGATGTTTTAAACATCTAATTTTGGTACAAGCCTTATTTTTTAAATTCTTTTAGTGTCTATTTATGCATATATGTACCACTAGTTATATTTTAGCTCTTATTATCTATTTCATGTCTTCTTCCACTCTTTCATTTTTTGTGGTCGCATCTCTCTCTTCTCCATATATTTATATGTTTCTATATTTCTTTATGCTTGGAGGCCTCCCCTTCCCTTATGCTCTTCATCCATTGTCATTTTTCCTGCCTGGAAAAACTAACTTGTCTCACTGATCTTACCCTTAGTGCAATAAGTGTATCCATTGATTTCATGATTTTCTATTTTATGAGAATCTCTATCCTTGTCAATTTTTTCTTGATGTTTGGACCCATGTATTTTTATTGGTAATTTTTTTGTTTGGTTTTTATCTATCATTAGGTCCTTAATTTAAACTATGAATTTTTACCTAAGGGAATATTAAAAATGAATATCAAGGATATTTTTCATAGAAATAAAGTCTAGGAACACCTCATATTTATATACTTTTTCTTAAGTATTTTCATTGAAAATTTAATAACATTTTATATCAAAATAAGGGCACAAGAGAATGTCATGTAGAGTGCATTACATATTAAATAAGATAAAGTGGTATGATCTTCCCCACACATATGGTAAGTAATCTCATCCATGATTTGATTGTGTAGTATATTTTCCACTTTTTCATATAATGCACTTGATTCCCATTTTTAATCTACTAGTTTTACATAATCTTAGATAGCTTCATTATACCACAAAGGTAAGTATTTATGACATTTTATTTACCTTACACACACCACTAATCAAGACCACACCCTCATAAATTCATGATAAAGCATCATATTAAGGAGGAAATATGTATATACCTAAAATTTACATGATGAGATATTTATAGTATGATGCCTAGTGATGATGTAGTGATCTCCTACTTTATGCTCAATGTAGATTATCTCTAAAACTCTAGTCCTTTTACCTCCCTATCTCTACCTTGAGCATATGAAAATACCTTTGAATTGAATTTTTTTATCTTCCCTTGGATTATTTATAAAAGAAAAATTATTGTTTATAGAACCACCCTTCTTGGTGATAAAATAACCTTAGTCTATTAGAAAACTACCCTAATAGTGATGGAACCACTACGACTATTTCATAAAATTACCCTAATGGAATATTCACTAGTAGGATAATTTTGTATTACTATGTGGTGGTCACATTATCATATGAGGTGGTTACGTCACATATACTAATAGTTTGGTAAAAACCCCTAAAAATAGTGTTGGTTCTATCACCTTGGTCTATGTTCTAATTTTAGCTTTTGAAACTCAATATTTTACACATTTTACATGCTTATTGTCATATTTTTTTATTATTTACACCTTGAGTTCGCTTACATGCTATAACAACTTTTTTTCATTTGATAAGGTAAACCCAGGTTTTACAAGGACCCAAAACCACAAAAAGTGAGATAAATAGTTATAACTAGGCCCTAAACAATCAAATGATAAAAAAAATAGACTAACAACAAAAAAAAAGAAAAAACAAATAAAAAATCATGTTAATTATGGGAACCCTCCTAGGTGTCTTTTATGGCAAAACTATCCTTTACCAGGATATTGGACTTATTTTTTGAGGCCTTTGCTCTAGTATGATTCTTTGGACCCTCCGCTTGTTCATTAGGGAAAATCATCCTCAGGTGCTTATTTACTTTTTCTTGAGGGAAGGAATTATATAACAACTTACCCCTTTTATTTTTTTATTTTTTTTAATTATTTTATGAGTTATAATACGAGTTCCACTCCATCTGACTACCTCACACAACCTCCATTATTCTTCTAAAAGTAAACCAATTTGGATTAGTTTTAGATCCAAAGATATGTATGGGAGATTGAATTTTTTAAGTTTTAAATATACATAACCTACTTACCATTTCTTTTTATATTTATGTTTGGTCATTTTTTGGTGTCAAACTACACAATTTCAAGTAAGGAAAGTCATTGAATTTGCAACCAGGTCTTTGTAGTCAATGCACCATCTAGCCATAGTCTAATATTATTTTATTTAGATTTGTTTTCCTCTCATATTATTCATTTATTATTATTATTTTATCATTATCCTTGATAAAATATTTCCTAAAATCATCATTTTGAGTGGAGGATCTAGCACACTAAGGACCATATCATAAATACATCGCTTGCTTCCAGATGGTCTACAGCTAGATTAGGTTGGGGGTTTGTATTTTGTATTTTTATTTATTTATTTAGTATATTATATTAATTTAGTTTAATTTATTATATTATATTATATCTTTATTTTTAAAATAAAAAAGATATTAAAAGGAATTCTTCTCTCTTCTTGTCTTTGCACTAAAAATATTAGTTAGTTTCCCTACTATTTTAAACCATACAATAGACTATTTCAAAGCATATAAATTTGAATTAAAACCCCAAGTATATATTATAAAAAAAAAAAAAAAAAAACACTTTAAAATTCAACAAAAATCAATTTTTAGTTTAAAATAAGCTTGTTTTTCATGTACAAACAAACACACTAGCAAATAAAAAACTTGATCCAAACCTAAGAGATCAAAAAATATTATCCTGATATTGATTTTACTTGTTTGAATAAATTCAAAATTTTGTTTTTATATTATAAAATCATAAATTTTATAGTCTTGTTCATTTGATAAAAATCATTAAAACCTATTTTGCATTCATATAGAAACACCAAAAACTAGTTCTATCTTGCATATGCAAAAAAATATTTAAATGCTAGGTAGTATTGTTGTGTAGAATCTAGATCTATTCTTTTTTATTAATGTGGATTTTATGAAAAACAAGGGTTATTATGATAATATCCCTAACATTTTAGGATCAAATAAATATTCACAGAAATACCTGAGTTATAAGTCTTAGTTTAATAAATAACCACGTGGTGGAATAATAATGTGTGGAGTGGTTATTAAGTGCAAATGTTTCAAATGTTTCAATTATACTTAGGATTGATGAGTGTATCTAACCTAAAGTGAATATATCCATAAAATATAGAAAGGATGGAAGGGTATAGAAAAAAATTAAGTGCTATATGACTCAAATGATATTTTAACCCTTCTAAGTAATCTCTTTTCTATCCTAGGTTGGTAAAATGCTAGGAAATATTATCTAATTCAAATTTATGTCAGCATAGTATACACATAGACATAATTAATAATCAAAGGAACAAGTTGAAATATACTCATTTAATACTATCAAATATATAGTTAGAACTAGATTTCCTATCATAACCTATATCCCTAACTAGGAATATGCATGATCCATAATTAATAAGCATTCACATTAACAATTTATATAATTTGATTAATTAGAAATAAACATCCACATAGTATATTATATATTATACATAATTCACATAAATTCATCATAAGACATATTTTTTTGGAAGAGACAACACTTTAACAAGAAGTTATATAATAGTAAAAAAATAATCTCATCTTTTATAAATGGCAAAAATTATCCTCTTAAGAATGAGTAATAAACATGTACTTATAACTTATGATGGGGATTCCTCATTCTCGAAGATTGGTATAATTTTACAACATATAAATTAGGACTAGATTTCATAAAATATTGAATTCTATATATAACTATAATATAATAAATATAATCCTAATTTAGACTTATGAGGTATTTCATACAAAATAAGTTGAAAATGATGATAATAATAGAACAAGACATACAATAATTCTCATTTATAACTACCAATGTAACTTAAAGGAAATTAATAATTTATCATAAGACCTTATTCTAAAATAAAATGTGGGGTAGTTGTTACTAGAGTTTGAGTTGAGGTGGTAAGCATTGTCAAAGCTGATAGTTGAGGCATAATAGTTGATGTGGTCATAAACACTACTCTTTTTGAATTATATACTATAAGAACATAGAATTAGTTGTCAGAGGTATATATTGAGGTGATTATGCTCTTATTAAAACAACCAACTTACATTATTCTTATAAATTCTTGTATTCACCCATGCTTGCTATAAAATCTAGCTCAATAGTCTCAAAATCAATGAAACCCCTTTTAATAATAGTGGAATTTTGTCCATCAACATATTATGTATGACCATATATGATCTAAAAGAAGCATTCATAGTCTTAGTCTAAGGATTTTTATCTCTATAAAATGTAATTAATTACACCAAATTCTCATTAATTTTATAATTAGTGATCTCTTTGTTTCCTTAAAGATGTTAATTGTATCATGTAACAAACTTTTCAAAATAGTTTTAGTTATTATTTGGCCTTGCAGTGCAATGCATTTAAACCTGTGATTCCCATATCTTTGAAAATTTGAATCATTATTTGTTCTTGGTTTAAAATATGTGGGACCAACCCTTGCATATTTTTATGACATTCAAATAAATAGAAACACTTGGTACTTACATGATTCTGAGCCAAACTCATGTAAGGTGCTAGAAAAAATTTGAAGTGATAGTATGTCTTTTATTGAGTTATTTTTCTTATGAAGCTCAATGTTACATCCTAGTATTTCATGGACTCCTAAAAATTGATCACATTCACCCATTATAGTTGATACTATGTTTTTGATAGTCATCTAGAGCACAAAATAATATATAGAGTATTATCATAGCTATGTGCATTATCTATTATATCTCTGAGGGCATCAATCACATTCTACTCCTCTATCCTCTTCTTATATTATTATAACCCCTAAAAAATATGATTGATGACCCTTATATATGCATATAACATGGTGATAATATATTCTTTAAACTCATCCATGTATCCAAGTTTTGTCTTCTTTTTCTTAGTTAGTGAGAATAAATTCTCCTTTTCAAGCTGAACAAGATTTCATTCAACCAACATTATCATCTTTCTCACTCTCTTCAAAGTTTTTTTATTTTTCAAACTACATGACCACATTTAATTTTTAATTGATAACCAAGTCATGCCTTGTCAATTCTTATTCTTCCAATTGTCATATCTATGAAAGGAGCAACATTAAAGTCTTCCTAGTAGTTTAGGATGGAGGTGAGGAAGTAGGTAATGAAGGGTTTTTTGGCGGTCGCCTTAATACTAAAGGTGGAATATTATCCATGAAATATGGAATGAAGAATGTAATGGGTTTAGGAAAATTAGGAAAATAATTTATCCAACCTATAATATTTACTAGTGGAGGATTCTTTATAGTATATTTTGTTAGGTCTAGGCATTTATGAACATAAATTATTGGATATTATATTTGAGTTGCCTATGTAATGGGCATCCTAGAATGAGTAAAAGGTCTTATTTTTATATGTTGGGTAGTTAAAATGGATAGGGATAATAATTATTCAAAATTCACCCTAGTCCATGTAGTTTATTGGTTAGAAATGGAATGAAAAAGATGAATAAATGGGGATTGAGTCAATGTTTGCAAAAATGTGTGATTGACGCATAAGAAACCATTGTGATATTTTAATTATTATGGATGGAAAAAATTAAAGAATGAAAAAACTTAGAACTTGACTTCATTAAAATATTATCAAAAGGAGCACTTCTCCCCAAATCTATTATAGTAAGAATAATTGAAGTCTGAGTTGTAGTTACCTCTATAGTTGATGAAACATATACAATTGTTCCAACCAAAGAAATATCATCAAATATTTTGAAACCACATTAGTAGCAAGGGATTCTTTGGGACTAATTTACCTAATAGATTCTTGAATAATTATGGACCACGTACTTGTAACATTTACTACCTATGATTCTTCAACACCTAGAGGAGGAAGTGGAGGGATTGGAATATTATCATCAATGTGATATTTCATTATATCTTATAGTAGGATATCCAATCCATTATCTTCTCCTAAATCAACCACCTCTTCAATATCCTCTTCAAGCTCAATATAAAAATGACCTAGTGGTACAATAACATAGTTAAGTGGCCTTTCATCTATTATTGGGGCATTGGGAACTTGCATCATGACTGAAAGAGTCTTTATTTTCCTCTTATAATTAATTTTAGAGGGAGGAGTAGGAACATGCCTTAGTGGATGAGTAGGAGTGCATACCTAAGGTTATTTGGTTACCTAAACATTATGAGCTAATAAGGTAGGGCCATTAGGTCTCCTAGGTACCAAGGGTATCTCTATATCTACTAAGTGGGATAAGTTGTGTCACTTGGTGGTCTAGGGAGGCCTCTAAAAATGGTATCTCTTATTTTATGATCTATCTCAGCTAGTATGTCCTTTGCTTTCCTAGGTACCTCTTCATCCTTATCTATCTCTTTGATATCCTATAGAGTAATAGAAAGATCATATTGTATCATTTGGGCCATTTTCATAGGCATATTAATTGATTTCATATCCTATTAGACTTATGAATCATCAAGTACATTCAGAAATATGGGGTCACATTTTTATGATTGATTCCCATATTTACTCCTTGTCCTACTATCATATTCTTGAAATATTTAGCTATTATCCATCTCAGATCCCAACATTTGAATTCATTATTTTTCAAACCAAAATGGTTTATATGCTTGATTATCTGATGAATATGTTCCCATAATGTTTACTATTACCTACCTTTACTAAGAGGGGTTTTATTAATCACCCCTATCGTAGGTGATTTTAAATATTGATCTACACTATTAGATAATTATGTGGCTATCTTATTTAACTAAATTGTCTAGGATGAATCAAGGTAATAGAAATTGAGCTTCAAATGTAGTCTTGATTATTATCATTATGTGCTTAGGATAAAGCCAATCATCCCCCATATTTATAAATGAATTTTTTATTTAGTCTACACACTTTAGCACTTATTGTCCATGTATAGCCCTATATACTATAGGATAGAATATATTTGTTATCCTATGAATCTACTTTCAGAATCTATATATGTGAAAGATGATGTGGTCATCACATATCTAATTTTTTGGGTATTAAAGAGAAGGTTAACATGTTTATTATCAAGTATGGGTGATAATAGTAGTGATTGAGTCCAATAAATATGAAATCATGTAGAAATGTCCATTTGGACTATTCTCTAACATGCTCATTTGATGTTTGATATTGAAAATGATAATTTCTCTTAGGGTAGGTATCTTCTTAATGTCTAGAATGATGTTTGTAAGGGGGACCCACATTTTGATGACATAGGTAATGATTTATAAGCCATACAAAATGTTTAATAGGGCCATACCAACATGAATTCTAGGCCTAAATTTAACATTTTGAATGGTGCTAATTTTACCTCTCACTACAAACATTGTTTGGGTATACTACCCATGTTTTCAAGGTGTATCTAACATTATTATAATCTAACAAAACATACACAACTAGTTAATTATAAGTCATGTCTAGTGCAAGAAATTGATAGTATTTTTCAAATGATTTTATAGACACAATCAACAAGATTAGGTCTATATAAATAATGATGAATGTTTCCCAAATAGTCCCCATAAAAAATAAATTAAAAAGGGCATCTATATATGTGAGTACCTCTAGTTTTGAAGACATATTATGAAGAACTATCACATTAATAAAGAACATGTCATCAATTCATTCTTGAGTATATATGGACAATTGACTATTATATTCATATGGTTTTGCTACATCCACCTCTATCCATATCATTGAATAATGTAGAAATTTATGGCCTATGTAGCTAAATCAAACAAAGTGTTTATATATTCAATGCTACCACTAAATTTCAACATTTATGGAGTAGGTTTACTTTTTGAAGTTTCCATTTGAGTTCTCTAAATATTGTTGAGTATTTGAAAATTTTAAGGTCTTTAGTTGGATGAGAACTTTGATAATAAGTTACAAAGATGGCAAGCATAAAATATAATTTCCTTTTGTCCTTTGGGACCAAACATGTAGTTGACTTCTTTGTTACTCTAAAAAATGCATTTCTTAAAATCCTCCATTAATTGAAATTAATTATAGATAATGGATTTTATATCTATCTATTCTATTTTGAATTTAATTTTATGATGTTAGCTTTCATGGGGTAGTTTGCGACATGGCACTTTGTCATAGATTTTTATTACTTAATCATATTACTAATTAATTTATTATGGTTTGTGTCATTAAATCATTTAATAGTGGATTATATTTCATTGTTTGCATTTAGTTGTCTAAAATCAGATATATTACTTATTACCTCTTAGTTGCTTAGAATTAATCTTGGTATTCTTCAACATTGATTGTAACTCATAGAGAATATAAATGTGTCCCAATCTCATTTATCCATTCAATTTCAAGGATTTAAATTTTGCAAAATTAGATTTAAATCCAAATTAGTGAGATGATGACAGTGGATGGTTCTCACTTATCTAGCTACTCAGGTAACTTTGTACTCTATGTATATACCTATCAGTTGTGATTGATTAAAATGCTAATACATGAATGAATCTCACTTTTATATGGGTTAATTTATTTATTGCTTATGTATAATTCATAGATAGTAGGATGATGACACATGAAATGTTATCACTTGTTCCCTTTCTTTAAAACTCTATGACCTATATTCTCTATGTAGATGATGATGATGATGAGCAGGATGGTGCCACATGAATGGCTATCACTTATCTAGATGGTCACTATGACGTGTAATATATGTTTATTCATGTTAGTTTTGGATTAGAAAATATTTTAGCACATGTATGGTTCTTACTTATACACTCACTTGGGGAGCTCTGTGACTTAGTTATTTACTATCTAGGGAGTGAGTAGGTAGAATTAGATGTGTGACTTGATCTATCTAACTCAAATAGTCAGATAATTTTGTCTTAATAATTGTTTATATAAGCTAATAGTGAGTAGGAATATAACAAATGGATGAACCTCACTTCCTTAGGAAACTCAAAGAAAATATAGACTCAAAAATTTGAAAATTATTTGTGATAAATTTGGATGATGACACATAGACTAATCTCATTCACTTAGGGAGATCAAACATTCATATTACTTTACAACTCTTTCATCTAAAAGTATTAGAGTGTAAACGAGACATGTGGGAAATAAACATTGAACTATAAAGTCAATATGGATTGAGAAGGGAAAAAAAACTTTGGACAAATACGCAATCAATTTATTAGTCTAGAATAAAATGAACTCAAATTTTGATAAATATTTAAATTTGAAAACCAAAGATCCATAAGGATAATTCAATGTCCATATGGATTTTGAAATAAACCTAAGGTAATGACTTATAACTTAAATCTAAATTTATTTTATCAAAATAAGACATGAACATGAAAGATTTATAATGACGGTGGGTTCTCATTTGAAATCTTATCAAAATGGGGTGTGTATGTCACAACAAATGACAACTCACTAGGGAAATACTCTAGATTATTTGAGAACCTAGAATATTTGGTTCATATATCATGAAAAAATTACAGACTTTATAATAAAAAATAAATAAATAAGAGAAAATGAAAGAGGATTTGACATATCCATGTAACACACTAACCATTTTCATTAATCAGATCATGTGTAATTTTATGAAAATTATTCACCCTTTTCATTATATATTTAACAAATATTAAACAAAATCTAAGGTCTCTCTCTCTCTGTCTCTCTCTCTCTCTCTCTCTCTCTCTCTCTCTCTCTCTCTCTCTCTCTCTCTCTCTCTCTCTCTCTCTCTCTCTCTCTCTCTCTCTCTCTCTCTCTCTCTCTCTCTCTCTCTCTCTCTCTCTAAGTATAAATTTTAATTACAAGGTTTGTGAAGCCATGCTTTGGTCTGATAGCATCCAGTCATCTACATCCATACCATAGATACTTTTATTCCAATCTAAGCATTTCTCTAATTCAATCCAAATATACATATCCATGATAGAGATTAATTGAATCACCCCTCCTTCATGATTTTTTATTGTGTGTTTTTGGGAACCTTTCTTGGAAGAAGGGTTGGAAACCACCATTGGATGGGTTTATAGGAATAAAATTCATTATGGATAAGATATTTTACTCATATTTTGTATTTCCAAATACTTATTATATCTCACATAAATTTTAAGCATGTCAATGTGTAATTGATCTTTCAAAATGATAAGTATTTCTAAAATTTGCATTAAAACATCAAAGTAACCTATACAATACTAGGGATATTATTTAATCTAGACAAAGAATCAATTTATCCATGACATGTACCTTAATTTGATGACTTAAAATGAACCAAAATAAATATTCACAAGTACCATTTGAATGTAGTTTTAACCACCATTTTCAAGGGAGGTTTCATAAAATACATGCAAGAAGTGACATTGTCTATTCTAAAGTTTAAAAAAGATAAACTAAGAAAGTAGGAAACATAATCTAGGAAAGTAATAAATCTAATTTAGGAAAGCTGGAAATGTAATCTAGGAAAGTAGAAAGTCTAATCTAAGAAAGGTGGAAATCTAATCTAGGAAAATAAGAAATTTAATCTAGGAAAGTAGGTAATCTAATCTAATATTACTAATAAATAAGAACTCATAGATAATTTGAGATGTTTCCATTTGGGGAAATCATGAAATAATGTTTTAAAAACTTCCCATTTACTAGAAATGTCAAGTCATTACCTTGTAGATATTTTAAGCAAAAAGTATTGTTACCTAGAATTTTAGAGATTTGATATCGCCCAATCCATAATGGAGTGAACTTTTCATGCTATCCGTTTTTTCATGTGATTTATTCATAATAGGACAAAATTTAAAATTATAAAAACTTTGATATTCAAAATTTTGTAAAACCATCTCTTGGAAATATCATGATGTTTATTGAAGCTATGTAAAGCTTTTGTTCATGCATATTCTGTTTAGACAATGTTGAATAACCTGACTAAATTATTTCATATTCTTCAATATAATCCAAAATGAATAGTTACATTGGTAGTTTGAGATTAATTGGAAATATAGGTTTTTATCAATATATTAAAAGGAAAATTTATTCCTTGAGGGCTTGCTTATGTCTTGTTTTGTTTGCCCATAATGTGTATTTTAACTCTATATTCTAATCTATTGGTTTATCTTCTGCCAACTTCTTTATGGCATCCCTCAAGTTTTTATTTGTAGATTATACCACTCCATTTACTTGTGGGTAGTAATTTTAAGAGTACTTGATGGTAACTTGATTATTAAATGTCCATTTAATAAACTTTATAGTTTGAAAGATGGACCATTAACACATACTAGAGAAATATGTGTCTCAAATTTGGTTAGGAAATTCTCTTTAGGAAATTTGATAACTTCTTGGCCTATTAAATTTTTTTACTACTAACTTAATCCATATAGTATAGTAGTTTTTAGCTATTAATATAAACTTATGTTATTCTAAAGAGTTGGGGTTGATTATTCCCATAAAATCTAGGCCCCATTGTATGTAAGGGCATCCTTCAATTATACTCTATAAAGGCATTATTGTGTCTACCTATCCTTTTATAAATATTTATCTATGGTGGAATTTTTTAACATGGTTGGAAACACCATTAAATTTTTTATATAATAATATAGCATCTCAATAATTTTTTGGTAATGTCATTACCTGAAATATGTCCACTACTAATCTTTGAGTGAAATTATTGAGTATATATGTAGGTTTTTCTTTAGATACACACCTCAAAGAAACACCTTCAAATTTTTTCCCATATAACAATCCCTTATTTATCATGTAGTGCACTGATTTTAGCTTGAGTGATCATCTTTGTTATTATTTTAATTAATGGATAATCTAAAGGTACCAATCACCTCAAGGTACTTGAACCTAATTGATTTGATCAATATATATGTATGACTTAGTCTTTTCGATTAGTTGGATTAGAAATTTTAATCTTACTATTTTATCATGTTTTATTTCAAGATAAAATTTATGTAACTTGGCCATACACTTGGCCCTTGTTTGATATATATTGTTCTAACCAAGTGTGAGTTTGAGAGTTGGATCTAGGATAATGGCATGAGTGTTATTGATCATAATATAATGCCGAAATTTCTTTGCCAATTTGACCAAATCATAATTTTTTGTTTATTATAGAATAAATAGTCTACATATTTTAGATTAGTACTCATAAAGTAAACTAAGGGTTCACTATCATCAAACTTCTACATGATTAATACTATTTTAATATGATTTAATGTAATTAGCATGTGAATAAATTCTTAGTGAAGTCAAGATTGATAAAAATTGGAACTTGGGTGATGGTGTATACACAATATTTTCAAACTTTATCAATTATTGATGTTTTCTCTCTTGTAAGAACTCATTGATTCTTAATATCTCGAAGTGCATGCCTTAAGGGGTGCACCAGGAAAGGGGTGGGCAAACCATTAGTGCTTCACAGGATTATTGTCCTTATAATACCAGTAGTTATCAATCCAAACTTCTCTAAAAACACTCCCCTAAGCTTTACATTATTTTTTCACCCTCTTATAGTCATTTCAAACCTTCATTATCCATTCCCTATCCTAAAAACTCTTTCCAATAGTTTAAAATACAATGTCATCTCCATAGACCCTGTACTCTAATTGATAAAACTTATTTAGGGTCTAGGTCAGCCCTTGAATGAGCTAGACCAAGAGCTAATTTGTTTTTGTCAATAATGGTATAGATTTGATTGGGTTGACCCTATCAACTAAAATTTCAAAAAGGTTTAGGGTTAGATTCAACTATATATACACATTCATTTCATTATTTATCAAAGAGACAACATGATTTAATTATACATTTGCACTTCTTTACAATATGATCTTCTATCATTCTCCTTGAGGAGTCATAACTTAGGGTTTCTACTTGAACAAGGATCTTATCTTAACGAAAAGTATTAGATTATTTTTCCTTTCTTAGTGATCTATAAAAACCACAAGAACCCCTTATGAAGCACCTTTGGCCAAGGGAAAGATTGAATATTTATTGGTTCATCTTCAAGGTAACTATCTCTAACTTTGATCCTCTCTTTTAGTAAATAGAAGTAGCATAAGTAATGGATTTTGAATATATTAATCTCTACATGCATTAAAGTTTTATGAATGTTTAATTTTATTTTTAGTAATCCCACTTTGTGCCAAAAGTTTTGGTGAGCACTGGATTATAATTTACTTTACTTGTCATTTACTTTTGAGAATATGAAAACATAGGATCTAGTTAGGGTTATTGCATAGTTTTGCTTGACTAAAGGCTTTGGAAGTCTCCCTAGTTATATTATTATGGTAGAAGATCCCTTCGATAGGTATAGTGGATCAATATTGGTCATGAACCCAAATATCTAATGTATCAAAAATTATAAGTGTAAGTAGGATTTATCTACTTTGAGCTAGGATTGATTGATATATCAGATGCAATTCCCTTTGTATACATTCTAGTGACCCTGATGTGAATCAAAACCTTGTAGGTTTTATTTCATACCATCATTTTATATTTTTATATATTTTTAGTACTGTATCAAACCATTCTTTATAGTTATAACTTTAAATGTATATTTTAAACACATAGTCACTCCAAAATGACTATGTTCTATCTATGTAGGTTTTCTCCAATTACAAGTTACTAGATCAAGTAGTTTGATATAGTATTCTTATTTAGGTACATATTATCATACTTATTAAAACTAGTCAACTCTATCTTATATTTAATTCTATCAACATACAGGTCAAAAACACAATTGAACAAATTGACTCTATTTGTTATCTTTTCATCAACACATAGGGTTTTACAAACTTGGTTGAACCAATCGACCTAGTTGGAAAAATTTGAAAGATCCATTTGAGCAACATAGAATAAATTTTTTCAAGATAAAACATATTAAATCCCACAAAGGTTCCTTTCTTTTATCTCTCTATAATTTTAGTTCTTCCATCAATGTTATTTTTCACAAGTTTGCAGTCTATAAAACTATAACCCTATATCTAACTAGGTTGACCAAGTTGATGGAGTTATGTAGTTTTTATTATATCTAAAAAACATAGTTGATATATTCAAATTTTTTATTAAATAACTTTCTTATATAGAATAGAAATGACCTATTCAACTTTATTCTATACTATTTACATATAGTGTTGCCTAAATAGACTCTGTACTATTATCAATCAAGGAATTAACATCTATTTGCTAGTAATTAATTCACATTTCCTTCTAAGTTATTTGTATGCTTAGAGTAACTCACATAGATTAAATACATAGTTTATCAAATTACCATTCCATATACACTATTTTACTCTTTTTCACACACTACCAAATCACTTTACATTCAAAAAACATTAAACATCTATCTTCATAAGGTCTACCTATTTGGATTTCATCACCAATGGGAAAGTTGACTTGGTTTTTTATCCAAGTATAAATATGCGTTTGATGGTATATTTTAGAAAAGCACTTGACACCCTTATCATTGTGGGATTATGAAGTGAGGGGGTAAGCCCTAATACCAAGCTAGTACCATCACTAATACAGATCCCTTTCATCCCAAATGTCTTAAAACTAGTTTTAGATTGCTTTTTAGTTCCTTATTTCATCCAAATTCCATATCAAATTAAAATCAGACTTTATTATAGCTTAATTAAACTTAGATGACCAAATAGTTAGAATTTACTTTTTAATTATTTCTTGCTGTTTTATCATTGTGTGTTGTATTAAAAAAATTGCATTGGCTAATGTTGGTGCAAGGTTTATATTATGTGTTCTAATTGGATCAATCACATTGATCCAATTGATTGTGTGTTTTCTTTCATTATTGCTTAAAATTATCTTTCAAAATCTCCCCCTAATTCAGATAACTATCATTTTGGTTAATACATTATCTTACAGACTATTTTTCACTTTCTATTTGTAATACACAATCATCCTGCATGATTTTGTATCCTTAACTCCATATTCTATTCCCTATTTAATAGTACACTATTGACCCATACAACTATGTATTATCTTTAGCCTATCTAAGTATTACTCTATCAATCTAGTCAATTATGTATCTATTGGCTAACTCTATTCCTTATTCGACTGACCCTATTCTTGATTTTCTTTTTTCTTTCCTAATCTTTATTTTTTTCATCAAGCATCATGAAATCCACTATTAGAATCTTCTTGGATAATTTGAATCCATTTAGATAATATATGGGGTGCTCTTTTCTTCTTTCTTTACCTCCGAAGAGAATCCTCACTCTTGGAGTAATTATTCTCCTCCCTCATAATTTATTTTCATTTATCATTATTGTAATTTATGTCATCCATATTTATAAAATTCATAAAGAACCAACAATGAAAATCTAAAAGGAGTCTTAACTTCTTTGAGCATTCTACTACCAAAATGGGCAACACCAACATTTAACTATAAACACACACACACACACACACACACACACACACACACACACACACACACACACACACACACACACACACACACACACACACACACACACACACACACATCCAACTAACCTCATTTTAATTGAAACATATAATAATTATATTTATTTTTCCAACTATATTAACTCTAATATCAAATACAAATTTATGGTAAGATACCAACAATCATAAATAATAAATATGATACTTTAAATTAACCTTCCATTTTAAATCAACAAGCCACTTGTCTTTATATAAAATTTCCAATAAAAGCTACAATAATTGTTAAACCAATAAATTGAACACTTCCTACTAAAGAATTAATATCTACACAACCAATGATTTTGCAAGTGATCCAATGATTAACCAAAAAATGCTATATGCTTCACATACCCATCCCTATCACATTTCAACACTTATTAAACACCCTTCTCAATCAATGTCAAAGTCTATCACTATCATTATAGATTAAAAAAGGACTTAACCCAATTAATTGACAATAATTATACACAACCATATTATTAACCACATAATTAAAATAAAACCAAATAACTAACTAATACGTTAGAATCAATAGTGATCGATTATCAATCTCATATTAGATATGATAACAATACTTCAACCTATAGTGTTTTATTCATATCATTAAGTACTGTCAATATATTTGATGCATAAATTTTATAATCCAATTTCCCATCAAATGAGATGACTAAAATATTAATATAATTATAATATTAGGGAAATTATTCCAAATAAGATATACAAACCTATTAAAAAATATTACTAATACAATTAATTCTCATTCCTTTTAAGTCATGCTAGATAATAAAGGATATCAAATCCATACAAGTCAAACAGTTAATGCACATATATAATATAATTTAACACCCAAAGCTTTTCCTTAGAGTAAATCCTTATTACTATTTAGTAATATGATCAAAATTATCATAATAATGATAATGGTAAGTCAAAACAATATTTAATTTTAGTCATAATAGTGAATACCATTAAGATGTTCCTAGAAGAAGCTTATAACCAAAAATATATATTGATACTTGAGCAAAGTCTCAATATGCATGTTAATGCCAGTATTCACCATAATTCAATATCAAGATGAAAAAATTGAGAATAGTATTATATATTATTTCATCACCAATAATAAATAATAATAAGGATGTATGATTTTTAAAAGATGACCAAACATATGTATCATCCATGAAAACCATGTAATCATATCAACTCAGGATACTGATATAAAGACTAGTTTTCATTTTCATAGTTAAACAAATGATATGATAATCTAGTTATTACACATAAAATAATGGATTTGTAAAACAATAAATCCACATTAATATTAATTATCTCTTCCCTTGGTAGACTAATTGTAGACACCTAAAAAGTGTCTAACCCTTGGTCCTTTCTCCCTCCTAGTCCTCCTTGGTCCCTAACCCACCTAAGTCTTATTAATTGGAAAGAAACACCTATTTTTAATTAAATAAGACCCCTTTTTCCCTCTCCTTGCCACCTCGCCACCCTAGGATACCCTCCTTGGATTCCCTTCATTCCCCACATGGGCATTTAATGCCTTAGACTCCCATTCCAACCTTTTCTCTCGCCCATTTAACCCCCCGTCGACCGTTTCATCGTGGCATTCATTCGACCCGGCCATTGGAAAATGGATGAAAGGCTATTTTTATCCTTTCTCCGGCCTTTCAGCCGCCGACGTCGGCGATATTGCCGGCGTCGGCACCCCTTCATAATGGTTTCTTCACCGTTTTCTTTGTCTGCTAGTTCCGCTTGGCTTCTCTTCACTCTCTGCGTCTCCCTTTCTCGCATCCTGACTCTTGAATCTTTGGCATCAAACCCTTGTATCAGCAATCTCTCTACCAATCAATCTGACTCTCTCTCCCTCAGGTACACAGCAATCTTCTGCAGGTGAACAACAGGGAATCTTCATCAGCAACAGGGCTTCAACAAGCGGCAACAACAACACCTTCTTCAGCAGGGCACATGTATGTTCTCTATTTATATTCTTTATGCTTTCTACTTATCATGTTTTAAGCTATATTCAGCTCTTCTACCCCCTCAGACCTGACTGTCACCCAGACCCGGATTCCTATCTCCCAGATTGGCTTCCTCTATCTCCCTGTCCCTCTCTATCCTTCTGACTAAAACCATCTTCAAACCAGGGCCAGAGCAGACTGAGACCTTCGTCCACAAACCCGTCCACTGACCATCTTTAAACAGAGCACAAATCAAGACCCGGACCATCCACAGACCAGACCCTGCCATTGCCCTGACCGACGCCGGTCATTACCCCAACCGACGTCGGCAGACTAACCGACATCGGCAGACCCAAAAACCGACGCCGGTAGGACCACCGACGCCGGCGACTGCAACCAGGCCGACAGCTTCTTCCAGGTAAGCTTTTGCTTCCTTTTCTCTTTCAGTTTGCTATCATTTCAATTTATTTTAGCATTCTGTCTTTTTTATCAGTCGCTTATCTTTTATCAAAACAGTGGGTTGACCTCCCTCAAGGAAGTTCTCATACTTCTGGGAACAAGCTCTTGCTTGGCAACCCACCGCCTATCTATCTAACATCCTTTTGTCCAAGTTTTCTTCTTTTGCAGGTGTCATTCCTCCACAGCCAAAGAGGAGTGCTCCCAAACGTCTGGATTTACGGTGCGCAATCTTTAGTCCAGGTACTTCCAAGCCTTGTCCATTACTTTCTTTTGGTTTCTTTCTTTTTAGTCTGAAAAGCGAAATTTGAGGTAGAAACATCTCTGGCACGCCCGGTGGGACCCTAGGTTCCTCCTGGGTTCCTTTTTCTTTTTCATTCATTTAGGTACATTTAGGCTCCTCTCTTCTTGTCTCTTTCTTCTATTCCAAATGACACTATAAGCAGGACTAAAACAAACCTTTCTTCCTTGCATTCTAGACTAGTCTAAATATCATACTCTCGTCCCTTTCTCCATCTTGTCTTCATAACAACATCACATTTCGACTTGGGCATTAAAACATATTGCACTTTCATTTCTACTTGTGCTTGCATTAGTCCACATCTAGTAACTTAGGCGCATATTGAATGAACCGTAGACACTTGATGTTACACTACCGAATCACATGCACTAAAACACACATAAAACATACCTGAGACAAGGCCCGACTGGGATTTCATCACCCAGCGGATACCTTACCCGTCCCGGTGACCCTACTTGGATTTCATCACCAAGGGGGAAGCCCACTCCGTTCTCTGGCGGAGGATAAACTCTAGGCGAGGTATATCTTGGCTAAGCGAGACCAGCTAACCACTGGAATCGTGAAGTGAGGGGAGCTTGCTCCTTAGCACCAGGCCACGTACCAGACCCTAACACAGATCTTTGAGCACCTAAAACAACACCTGAAACCATCTTTAGACTGCCTTCTTCTAGGACCCATTTTTCAGCCAATCTCCCCAAACATTCATCTAAGGCATAAGCCACAAGTTTCTAAGGTTAATTCCTAGGATTTATCGCTTAGGCTTGTCTGTCTTTCTCTGTTTTTCTCTTCTCATCTGTTTGTTTGAGTGTGTGAGGACACCTTCTTCTTTGTTTTTCCAAGAACCTTTTGGCTCTCTGGAAAACATAGTGACCGACATCGGTTCTTCCACCGACGTCGGCCTTCCCCTGTCACCGGCATCGGTTCTGATACCGACGTCGGCTTCATCTGTTACTGGCATCGGTTATCTGACCGACGCCGGCCTCATTTCCTACCGACATCGGTTTTTTTTAACCGACGTCGGTCTCTGTCACTGTCCTTTTTCTTCAAAACCAGTAGCCTGAAACCTGTCTTTTCTCTGTTAAAAACTCCATTCTGGTTTTCTAAGACTGCAAAAACACAGTTTCTGGAACCAGGACTCTCTTCTTAACCACTTTAGCCAACAGCCGCTTCCGTCTATCTTGTCTCTAACCAGTCCTATCATGGAGTTCCACTCAGAGACTGAAAGAACTCCTACAGGACCGACACCGACCCCGACCCTGACTCAAATTCCCATCATTCCTGAAGGGGACCGAGATTTCGAGAGATTCTTGGACCTCAATACCGCAGCCCTCCAAAACTATCTCGTGAGAAACCCAACGCGAGACCTTTCGGGTGACGTGGCGATGACATCCACACCATTCGCCACCCAACCCTTTTTGACTCAGCCTTTCGCCTCGACTATTAACCCAATCATGGCCAATACGCAAAGTTTGGCCTCCCCGTCTATTTTTAGACCGACCTCCATCAGGGTTTCGTTACCCCCTCAACTACCTGCAATTCAACCAAGTCCTACATCATATCAGAACTTGATTGTCTCGACCCCTTACACTCTTGCGCCCACAAATGTAGGAGTGCCAACCTATCCCGCTACCAGTGCCACCATTCAACCACCTTTGGTGGTGCCCAGTCAACTTATACCTTCAACCTTCATAATGCAACCACCCTTAGCCTCCACTGCTGCCCCTGCAACTAGTCATCCGTACATTGTACAACCGACTATGTCGCACACCTCCTCTAGCCTCGTCCAAGCGCCTTACAACCTAGGGGGCGCTCAACCCACCAATCCGTCAGCAGATCTTATCAAGATGCTGATGGATAAAATGTCCAGTCTCGAAGCCTCCATTTCCGGTTCAAGCAATACTTTGTCATATGAACAAATTTGCAACGAGCCCATCCATCCTTCCGTCCCTATTCGACCATATCCTAACCATTGGGAGCTTCCTAAGTTCACTCGCTTTCAGAGTAAGGAAGACCCGCAACAACATCTACGGGCATTTAGACATGCCTGTTACATTATCGCCCATGATGATGCGTTACTTCTACGCACGTTCCCTATGTCCCTTTCTGGCCCTGCCCTTGACTGGTATAGTTCTCTTGCCAGACACTCTATCTTTTCATTCATCCAACTCGCCCAACTATTTCTTGACCATTTCTCAATCAACATCACCAAACAAGTCTCTATCACAGACCTTTACTCCATCAGGCAATTTGACGACGAACCAATTGTCGATTTTGTCGCTCGTTGGAGAGGTCTGATTAACCAGCTCTCCTTCTCTTTACCTCAACCCGAGCTCATCGAGCTCTTTTCTCGAGCATGTGCCAATCACATCTCTTCTACCTTGTGGATTCAGACGTTTCGCACTTTTGACGAAGCTTTCATCATGGCTCGAAAGCTTGAACTCCGTGCCCTTAAAGAAGATAAGGTCAAATTGCGTAATACCAACGCAAAATCTACTGACCATTCTTCTTCCAGACCTTCTTCTTCTGCCAACTCCAAATCCAAAGGAGTGGCCAACACTGTGGTCGTTAGATCACCATCCTCAACAACAAATTATTCCCAACCTTCGACATCTTCCAGCATTACCAAACAATTCCAACAACGGTATATCCAGCGTTCTTACACTCCACTAGGAGAGCCATACGCTTCCGTTTTGGAAAAACTTCTCAAGCAGGGGGTCCTGAATCCCCCTCCAATCCGACCACCTCAATTTGACCCTTCAAAAGCCCTCCCTACATGGTATAGGGAGGCCGACTTCTGTCCCTTTCATCGCGTCCAAGGCCATGACATCAACAACTGCCGAACTTTCAAGAACATCGTCCAAGACATGATCGACAAGGGGGATCTTATTTTAGATAATCCGAATGCCTCGCCTAATCAACATATTGACATCTTCAAACAACCATTTCCGAATCATCCGCCTACTCAAAACAACGTCCAGACTTCGACCAATGACTCTCAAGACCATGACATTCACACGATTAGCACTATCTTGCCTCTTGTCCTTGACCAACCTCTTCCATTAAAGGATGAGGAACCTCCTTCTCCTACTAGTCCTCTATCTACCTCTCTTGTATCGGAGGACACTTTGACCACATCAACGCCATTAAGCCCACCTTTATCCGAAGACCTTACCTTGCCTACTCCTCAACTACAAGTGGAAGGCATAATCATCCATGCCCTCTGCCCACTTGAGGAGCCAGACTCTCTTATTTCTTCTCCACCAAGAGAAGAACCAGTCTCTCCACCCGTTTCAATCGAGGAAGACCCAGTCGCGGTTTCCTCTTGTCTTTTGCCTGAGATTGTTACATCTCACTCACCTTCATCCACATCCAAACCCAAGCCCACATCTAACCTCACCTCGCACAATGGTGGCTCTCGACCCAAACACACGAAAGCTACTAGACCACACCGGAGAACTCCTCCCCCACCATCATCATTACCTTCAATCTTAGGCCCACATCCGTCCACTTTAATAGGAGTGCTTCCCACTCCCATCCTTCATAGAGGTACATCGCCTCCATTACTTCCTCATCCCATCAGACATACATCTCATCAGAACTCTCGACCTATACCTCTTTCACCTCCCAAACCAACGTCACCAACCCTCACTGCAATAAAGCATCCAGACCCGTTAGCAGGTTCATATGACTTGCTCTTACGGCACTTATTGCAATCCTCTCATATCGACCTCCCACCTCTTAGACAATATCATTCTCTCAGACCTAAACCACCATGGTTCGATGACACTCGCATTTGTGCATATCATCGCATGCCTGGACACGACACGGAGCATTGTCATGCCCTCAAGGTTGCCATTCGCCAATGTCTTGGGAATGACACCCTTCTTCTCGACCACCTTATCAACAAACCCTCAACACCACCTCATTCATCTACTCTCGGATCAAGGCCATCTTGGTTCGACAACTCCGCATTCTGCCATTATCATCACACTCCGGGACATGACACTGAGCGTTGTTGCGCTCTTAAAGCTGTCATTCGTCACCAACGGAGAAAGGATTCCCTTCTCATCAAGGGTCCTCTTGACCACCTTTTCGACAAAACATCAACCTCGACTCATGCCTCTCCAACCTCACCACCTAAATCGGGATCTCCACACCAGACTGTGGTCCCTTTGCCGTCTTTGACCCCCTTATTCGACATTAACACCATCCATCTGACCACTAAACCCCAACCAACCTTAACCAACCTTTCAAACATTCTCCCTACCCGCTGGGGGAAATCATCCTTTATTCAAACCTCGACCAACTGTTCAACCCAGTCTCTACCACATATCAATCACTCATTTTATCTTAAAAGCCGACCAAGTATCCATCGACCCAACCCCCGACCAATTATTCGACCAGTCTCAACCAAACTTCAACCAAATATCAATCACCCTGACCTCTCGATCAAAACATTCAACCAAATCTCGACCAAGTCTCAACCAACCCTCGACCATGACATTGACCAAACCTTTGACCAAACCTTCAACAAACTTTGACCAAACATTTTACCACACTTCAACCAACTCTCGACCAATCAACAATCAAATATCATTCAACCAATCCTTTTTATCTAAAGCATTCAACCTTTCTCAACCAACCAATGACAATGTCAACTAACTTCACATCCATCAATCAACACCTGACCAATCTGGAAAGAGGCAAATGGGGCAGGTTTGCTCCCAATTGACTCGGACCTTAACATACTAGCATGGCCCAGGGTCTTATCAGACCTTGAGCCCCCCTTTCTGTCTTGCATCTTCGACCATTCTTCTGCTAGTCGAGTACTCGTCTACTTGACACGTAACTTGAGCTCGTCCCTTGAGCAATCCTCATCCTCTTAATCCTCATCCCTTTCAACCCTATTCCCCTTTAACAAGTCCTCTACAACCCTTTTAGGATGCAGTGATGCTTTGTCCTAATAAAAGGGGCGTCCTTGAGCTTCTACAGTCTTGTCCGTGACTCTCATTCCTATCAATAAATCCAAATCAAGATGTCAAAACATATCCATGGTCACTAAATCAAGTCAAGTCAAATCAAAAAGACAGACTGATCCCTCGAAGGACAGCTGTACTATCATTGCTGTATTACTAGACTGATCCTTTGAAGGACAGCTAGGCCAACTTTTCAAACATTATTAAGCAAAAATATAGACCACTCCCTCGAAGGATGACTATGACTACTCTGGCAATAAACAGCACTTTTCTTAGAAGCTTCCCGCATCGATCAGCTTCGCAACATGACCATTACATCAAGTGACATCTCTATGCAGGCTTCCCGCATCGATCAGCCTGACTCAAAAAAAAAAAAAAAAAAAAAAAAAACAAAAACAAAAATGAGTCACGGACATTGGCTTGTAGTTGTCTCAGGGTCTCCTACAAAAGGGGCAAGGTTATTCCTGCTCTTAAACTGGGTTACCCTATCCCCCTTCTATCACTGGCTCAAGGGACTTCGAGCTCACTTTAATGTCAAAGTGATTCGATTACCGTTCTAACTCAACACTGGTCATCGATGCAATGCATGAACGGGGCTTTTGTTCTAATAACCCCTATCTATGCTTCCTTTCTGGTCCTTGCCAATGAAAGAGCAATTTGCCTTTCACCTTTTCTCTACACTTTGGTCACGCTTTGGCCACGTCAATTATCGACTCATCCTTAAACCCAGCCAACTTCAACATTTTTTTCAAACCAGCCTCGACATTTCCAACATGACATCAGGCATCATCCTTGTCCTTTTCGCATAGTTTCTATGGACACCAATACACATGGGAACTACCAACCAGACCCAATTTATGTTAAGCATAAACCAATACTTGCTGAAGCATAAATAGACTTCCATTCATTTTTAGCATACATCCATCACGACTATGGAAACTTGCTAGGGATGAAAGCCTCTCGACCAATGTGACATCTATAGCATCATCTTGCCCTCATCATTTTGACACTTGACCACATCCAATCATCGATCAATCTTTTCCCTTCGTCCAAACTACATTGGTCTGAGGCCCTATGACCAGGGCTATGTAGGCAGCACTCAGATAACACATCTTCTGAGGTTAGCTCGACCACCCCCGTTTGTTCGTCTCTGTGATGGACAAACCTTCTCTTCTTTGACTCTTATCACACCCAACTTCGTCAACTTTGACCAAGACCAATCATTCCCTTTGATCAAGACCAATCATAGACCTTTGACCAAGACCAATCATTGACTTTGACCAAGACCTATCAATCCCTCCGACCCCCCTCCCTTTTAGGGAGAACTACATCGGCCTGAGGCCCTGTCACCAGGGCTATGTAGGCAGCACTCAGATAACATGTCTTCTGGGGTTAGCTCGGCCGCATCCTTTCGTCTATCCATCCTCTTGACCAATGACCATTGGCGATCATGCCTATCTCCTTCGACCTCGACCACTTCCAAGACAATGTTGCCTTGGTTGTTTTTGCGTGTATGCTATTCCACGGCTGGTTAGCAGAATTGTCCGCAGACTTTTTTTTGACCCTTCACAAGTATAGGATCACGAGCCAGTTGATCCCCACTACTTGTGACTTTTTCGTGTTTCTGGGAGCACTTCCTGAGCCCTGGATACCTGGGACATGACGACCATTTGGAGCTTCAGCTTAGATTGAGTAACCCGATCAGCAGATGACTAAATGCTGGGGCCCGGTTACTTCAATTTTGGCACTCCTTGACCCTTGACCATGCGACAATTTGACCCGACTATCCCGTGACGTGGTATACACGCAATCACAACTTTTGCAGCGCTCTCACTCACCTCTCTTTTTCTCATTCACCTTTTGTCAAATCAGCACCCGACATCAGGTTCCTTCTCTCGACTCCTACTTTGAGGGGGAATACCTCATCCTTACTTCGGGGCAATCCACATCATCCTTCCCCTGGGGCAACCACTCCCTATTTTTGTCTTGCAGTTCGTTTAGAACAACCAACAAGACAAAAAGGGGCAAATGTAGACACCTAAAAAGTGTCTAACCCTTGGTCCTTTCTCCCTCCTAGTCCTCCTTGGTCCCTAACCCACCTAAGTCTTATTAATTGGAAAGAAACACCTATTTTTAATTAAATAAGACCCCTTTTTCCCTCTCCTTGCCACCTCGCCACCCTAGGATACCCTCCTTGGATTCCCTTCATTCCCCACATGGGCATTTAATGCCTTAGACTCCCATTCCAACCTTTTCTCTCGCCCATTTAACCCCCCCGTCGACCGTTTCATCGTGGCATTCATTCAACCCGGCCGTTGGAAAACGGATGAAAGGCTATTTTTATCCTTTCTCCAGCCTTTCAGCCGCCGACGTCGGTCAGCCTTCGGCTGACGTCGGTGATATTGCCGGCGTCGGCACCCCTTCATAACGGTTTCTTCACCGTTTTCTCTGTCTGCTAGTTCCGCTTGGCTTCTCTTCACTCTCTGCGTCTCCCTTTCTCGCATCCTGACTCTTGAATCTTTGGCATCAAACCCTTGTATCAGCAATCTCTCTACCAATCAATCTGACTCTCTCTCCCTCAGGTACACAACAATCTTCTGCAGGTGAACAACAGGGAATCTTCATCAGCAATAGGGCTTCAACAAGCGGCAACAACAACACCTTCTTCAGCAGGGCACAGGTATGTTCTCTGTTTGTATTCTTTATGCTTTCTACTTATCATGTTTTAAGCTATATTCAGCTCTTCTACCCCCTCAGACCTGACTGTCACCCAGACCTGGATTCCTATCTCCCAGATTGGCTTCCTCTATCTCCCTGTCCCTCTCTATCCTTCTGACTAAAACCATCTTCAAACCAGGGCCAGAGCAGACTGAGACCTTCGTCCACAAACCCGTCCACTGACCATCTTTAAACAGAGCACAAATCAAGACCCGGACCATCCACAGACCAGACCCTGCCATTGCCCCAACCGACGCCGGTCATTACCCCAACCGACGTCGGCAGACTAACCGACATCGGCAGACCCGAAAACCGACGCCGGTAGGACCACCGACGCCGGCGACTGCAACCAGGCCGACAGCTTCTTCCAGGTAAGCTTTTGCTTCCTTTTCTCTTTCAGTTTGCTATCATTTCAATTTATTTTAGCATTCTGTCTTTTTTATCAGTCACTTATCTTTTATCAAAACAGTGGGTTGACCTCCCTCAAGGAAGTTCTCATACTTCTGGGAACAAGCTCTTGCTTGGCAACCCACCGCCTATCTATCTAACATCCTTTTGTCCAAGTTTTCTTCTTTTGCAGGTGTCATTCCTCCACAGCCAAAGAGGAGTGCTCCCAAACGTCTGGATTTATGGTGCGCAATCTTTAGTCCAGGTACTTCCAAGCCTTGTCCATTACTTTCTTTTGGTTTCTTTCTTTTTAGTCTGAAAAGCGAAATTTGAGGTAGAAACACTAATCATATTAAAAGATTTATTAAATAATGACAGACACCAACAAAATGACTTAGCTAGTCTTCATCAATATAAAACATATCCTTCTAACCAATCCATCCACATGAGCACAATGAGCCCATCCATAGGTGATATTCCCCTACCCATACAAACTATTGGTTAGTATGGGAAGAAAACACCTAATGATGAATAAGGAATGTCCAAAAAATATTAATAACATGATGCAAAAGGATCAATGTAACTTTATAGTTTCTAACCAATTGATAGTCTTAAACAAAAAAAGACTCAAACGCAAAAAAAAAAAAAAAAAAAAACCCCATTTTTAATATAAATAATTCATGGTAAATTACCATGCCCAAAACTCAAAAATAAAAACAAAAAGCGCATATAAAAAATCAATACACAATAACCAATCCAAGTAGTAATAAATCAAAGAAATATATAACCAATAATGAACACATGATTATTTAAGTAATGAATCATTCCATTTCACCTATAGCCATATAAAGGTGAAGAGGAATGAAAATATCACTATAATGGTATTCCTTGACTATGTAAAACAGTAAATAATGGTCTATTAAGGAGTTTATTGGTTACCTCTGAACTATAATCTATTTTGCCTCTAGATATCTAATACCCAGTAAACATTTAGTTTCAAATAGGATCCTCAAAACTTACTTGTTTACATCCAAATTTATACCAAGATAATATTGTCAACCTATTTTAATTTTTGAATGTTTTTCATCTTTAAAAATATTTTCCCAATCTATCCACCCCCCTCCTTCATTTCTCCATAGCTCTTTTATCTATTTTTTTCATGGCATTTAGTGGTAGTTTTGAATGGTATAACTCCTAGTTATAACAAATGTAACTTACACATAAATCTTATTAAAAATTCATGAATAATTTTAACTTTCATGGTGGAAAGAGCAAAAACCTCCACCTCCCTGCATGTTTTTACACACTTCCATGCACTGTCCTCCAAACCATCAAGTGGCTTGACACAATTAAACCTTAATTAACTTCCATGAAAATTCAACCAATTTCATAATAATCATGGTTGGGTAACCACTTTATAAATATTCCTTTTACCTAAGTCATTATGACTTGTGGTTTGATTTTAATCCAAATAATTGTCATGTCCATGACTATAGACCTAGTCTCTTCATGTCCTATCCCAAATGTTATGCACATACACCTTAGTTATATTTTTTAGCTAAATTTTTTATTTAAATGATAAAGTCCTATAATGGAATATAAATATTATAGTACATACCTTGTTAACTCAAGGTTTATATATTTTAAATTCCCACTTTTGACCTGAAACTAATCATAACACATAGAATCTCAAAAATTGTCTAGGGTATCACAACATTTGAAATCTTGTTTCTAATACTCTAAGATGCCCACTACACATAATTTAACTTAATCTCATCTCATTAAAGTTATAATATTATCATTATAAAATCAAATATAGTTGTTTTTTCAAAACAAAAATAAAGAAAAATTACACAAATTAAAATAATGAAAGTACACAACCAACAAATGACTACACCTCATAAGACCAATTAGTATAACTCAAGATCAAACATTGATAAGTAAAAAGGATAAGGTTTTGATGAAAATTTTCATCATGTTATTTATTTTGCCTATATATTCCATTTTTAAACTACCCAAAAGCTTCCAGTACGAACCTAGCTCATCAAGATAAAAACCTACAAGCATGTTCACAAAGACATCAGCAATATCTGACATCATATGATAGTTATGCCAATAATAAATACTTATAATTCTAAATAAAATTCATTAAATTAAATATATAAATATCAATGATAATAATGTTCTAAAATAATCATAATGTATAAAATAATGCCAATATAAAATCCAAAATCAAACTAATAGTCATGTCTAAAATTCTAGGCAAGTATGGTCATGACAATAAATTTGCAAAAAAAAAATATTTTTATTAAGGACTTAAGATATTTTTTAAGGTTAGGACATGTAATATTAGAGATATCTTGAGTTATTTTCTAATCAATTTAAATTCATTCTTTGGTAATAACACAACCTAATAATTTACCTTTTTTGACCCCAAAATTATCCTCATTTGTGTTCAATGAGATCACATATCTTCTACATCTATCAAAAAATCTCTATAGGTAGCATGCATGATATTTTATATCATTATAAAATATAATTAATTAATCCATATAGATGATGATGTACTTACCAATGATTCCTTTAAATTAAAATCCATGGCATGCTAAAAATTAGCACCTACATTAATTAATCTAAATGACATTCTTTTGTATGCAAAATTTCCCACTTGGTAGTGAAAATGATTTTCATTATGTCATAATTATCCACCAAGACCCAATTCTGTCCTAAAAACCAATATATAAATGACATCATTTATGACCCATTGACTATCTAAATTAGTTCATCTAGGGAAGGCAAAGGATAATTATCATTTTCTAAAGCTTGGTTGAGGTTCTTAAAATCCACATATAACCTGATTTCACATTTTTATTATGTATAGGGAATACATTGGATACCCAAGTAAAATTATGAATATGAAATATAATTTTACCCTGTAAAAATTTATAGACTTCAATATGAATAAGGGGCTATATAATAGGATTGATTAGCCTTTACCTCTACTTAAAATTTTTGTGCTCTTATTTCAGTGGTATAGTATGTGTGATAACTTTGGGATCAAAAAATTGTAAGTATTCATAAGTCCAAATGATCACATATATATATTCTGTCAATAAATCCATTATCCTTTGATTCTATTTTTATGTAAAACTCAATCCAATGTTAACCATCTAGGGATGCTCATTTGTTTTTACTTAGGAAAAATTAGATTTGTTAGTCTTAGACTATTTTAGTTTTCAATCTTGGAGATCCATGTCAAAGAATCATTCTAAGTAAATAATGATTTTGGGTATTCTATTTTCTTTTAGTTGATGTATGTCATTATCTTCCATTTCTTAATTATTTATTGGGTCAAATTCCCTTTCATCAAAGATTTATGACTCAAAGACACTAGAATTACCCATGAATTAAATTTTTTTTGGTCATCATAGAATACAAGAAAGTGGTCAATATTATTATGATTTAAAGGAAATGACACTAATTTTATAAAAAATAATGCATTTTGCACTCTTGAAGTGGATCCAGATTGGCTACAAAGGTAGCTAAAGAATCAATGATTCAATTTGGTCTTTAGGGAATAATTTTATATTGAAAGCTTCAAATGATTCTATCAAATTATAGGTTATATACCTATATTTTTTGATATATGATAGTTTGCACTAATATAAACTCCTAATTTGGTTAACAACCAGCTCTTAGTTTTCCAACATTAACAATTTATTAACATTGTGTTTTAATGTGAATTGGAGACCTAAAATTAAAGTTTCATATTCTACATAGTATAGTTCATGGAGATTCTAATAAAAAAGAATAATGGTAGTGCCTCCCATTAAGATCGATAAGTGATATGCCCACACCAGAGCCTTGCTTTGACTAGACACCATAAAAATATAAGGTCCATAATTGTGAAGGACCTTCAAATTATTGTTCATGATTTTCAAGCCTAGTTGTGAAGGTGTAAACCCCTACATGCAATGAATCAAAATTTATTATTTTATTTTTGGCATTGTATTATGTGATTACATGCTTAATTTTTGGTTCCTTATTGACTTTGATCTGATTGTCTACTCCTTTCTATGGAAATCATGTGTGACAAGTTAGTACCCATGTATCCATTTAGTGTTTTTGACCAGTTCCCTCAAGAATGTTAGCTACAATGATGTAAATATATTTTTAGACATGTGGTTTAGAAGAAAGTTCCAAGTGAAAATCTAGTAATTCTAAAATAACTGGGACTAAATATTTATGTAAATATACGATAACTATTTTGGACTTAACTAGAGTCAACCCTAGTCTTTTACATATTCCCATGGGCATTACATTAAAACAAGCACATGAGTCAAATAAATAATTTTGTAAATTTTTATTGAAAACTTAGATATTGAACAAGAAATGTGGTACCTTGGGTTTATCTTTATACATAACCATATTTTCATGTGAAGCTTTTTATTTTTTAGGAGATGGATTACTAGTCAAATATTTAAGAAAAATACCTCTCTATTTTATAATCTAAGATAACTCATGCAGAGTAATATTTATATTTATTTTATTCATATCCTCAACTATATTATATATAGTTCTAGTGTGTGGATCAATTTTTTGTTATTGATCATTCCCTGTAGGAGGAGGTGGATTATTATTAACATCTAGATTAGGAGTGTGTGCATTGTTATTTGGGGGTGTGGAGGTTGTGATAGACTATTGATTCTTATTTATAAGATTATAATTATTTATTTTCAATTGTTAAAAACCATAAATCTCATCCATGTTATCTTATGGATAATTCTCATCCTTGATAGGGAATGGGAAATCATAGGTCTCCAATACCATGGTGGTACTAGAAGTATTAGGGGTGCCATATATAGATGAATTATGTTGATTTGGGATTACCTCATATCCTGAATCTCATTTTGAAATATTTTAAAGGTAGTACATAATTATATACAATCTAGCTCACCATGCTAGGTAGTGTTATGGATTCTATGTTAGTTGATAAAGCTTTTTTATAAATATTCGTCTCAAGTAGTTTTTTAAATTAAGGATATGATTTATTAGATGACATATTGAATGGTTTGTTATATCTATGGAATGCAAAATTAAAATTGGTTGATTCTACTATAGTGTTTACCAAGAGTTTATATATTATTAGAAAGTCATTGCTAAGTTTTTGCACCATGTATTAGATATAATCTAATTTAGTTTTGGTGAGATTAAAGGTTGTCCCCTATGTCATAGAGGAATTAAATAAGGCTATAACCTTATTATAATTCTAATGATTTGACACATGTGTAGGATTATTTAGGAATCTTAGGTTTTTATTTGATGCAATATAAGTTAAAGTAAATTGAGAGAAAACCTAGTTCTAATTATTATCCATGAAATTTTGATTAGCACTTGGAATGGGATTTAGGGTAGAGAAATTTGGATAAATATTGGTTGTCTTACAATTGAGGATTCAATTGTTTATCAATTTTAATAGATTTAACATAGGAATTTGCTAATTTATTAATATTATAACTCTATGTATGAATACTATAGTCATAAGATCTAACACATTTTTATACAATTTAATACTTAGGTCAATAATAAGTCTATGTGTAGTATCCACATGGTTGTACATATTTAGAAATATTGTATTGAAAGATCTAATTGGCTCATTAGGTTCCTTCCTCATTATATAAAAATGTTATTATATTATGTTTCAACTAGTAAATTATCCAAATTATGCCATAAATGTTTAATAAACCAATCATAAGCAACATCCTTTAATGTAAACATGAATAGTCTACATGCGATGTCTTCTTGAACTACACTAACTAATCCTACATTTTTAAGGCTTTCATATGTTATTCTATAGTTATCCCCCTATAAGGGGAGAACACAAGGATGTACTTATACATATTATTTTGTAAATCATGGATGACACTAAGTATAATGATGGCTAAACCAACTAACCAGGCCATAGTAAAGTGTTGAGGTTGGTTCCCTTGTGTTGGTGAATTTGGTTGGGTAACATCTTACCTAGGGACACCTATATCTGATATGGGTCTTTAATGAACATATAAAGGTGATAATAATATTATAACATAATAATAAAACTACCTTATAAATATTACTAGTGGATATAGTGTACACAACTCAAGTGAGTATTAATAATCAAAGATTGTAGGTCCTCCTTCTAGTGCCATATAAAACCCGTTGATGTGGGTTTTATACAAACCAAAGGTTCTTATGGAAAGTTACCTATAATTTTAAATTAGTGAAATATTCACACTAAGGCAAAAGTTATAGGTCTCAATTTTATAAATAATCATGTGGTGGAATAACAGTGAGCAAAGTGGTTATTAATCATGAATGGTTTAAATGTGATGGATGTCTGGATTCTACTTGGGATGGATTAGTGGATCTAACTTCAAGTGAATCTATCTAAAAAATATAAAAAGTATGTAAGGTTAAGGCATAAAATAAAGTGTTATATGACTCAACTAAGGTTTAAACCCTTTCAAATAATCTTTTTTCTATCCTAGGCCTAGAAAATGTCAAGAACTAATATCTTAATCAAATGACTATCAGTGTAATATACATAGTTAATCATCAAAGGAAATAGTTGTATGATCACTGAATATAATTAAATTTATGGTTATAACAAGAATTAATAACATATAATATGTCCCTAACTAGTAATTTGTATGATCTATAATTAATGAGAATTCAAATTAATAATTTATCCAATTTGAATAATTACAAACATACATCCACATAGTCTTTTATAGATTATACTTAATGGAAATTCAACATAAGATAGATAAAATTTGATAAAGACAAGCCTTTAACATGAAATTATAGAACAATAAAAAAAATTCCTAGCTTGTATTAATTGAAAAAATTATCCTTTCTTATGAATGAGTGATAAACATGTACTTATAACATGGGATGGGGACCCCTCATACTTGAAATTTGCTATAATTTTAAAAAATATAAATAAGAATTGGATGCCAAAAAACATGAAATATAGACATGACTATAAGATATTAAATATAATAATATTTTAGACCAAGATCTCTTTCATATTACATAATTTGAAATTAATGATATTAATAAAACATGGCATACAAGAAGTATTGGTTAGAAATGCTAATGTAACTTAACTTAAAGGAAATTAAGTTTAGACACCTAAATTACATTTAGTGTCAAAATACACCTAGAGCTTACTAATTCTTCTTCCTAAATTTGAATTATAATTCATGACATCTCCCTCCTTATCTAAATAATTGAATAAATCAAATTTAGTCAATTGTGCACACTTTTAATCCAAATTTAATTATTAAAAATGAATTTTACACCTCACCCAACATCTTTTAACTTTATTTACCTCACATTTTATCTCAACCCAACCAAACCCACAACTTCCTCAACTACCCTTGAGTCATCCCTTGGTTTGTCAAATAGATTGACCTATTCTTGGTGACTCAACTAACTATATCCCTATTTATCTCAACCATTTCAAATGGTAATAATACTCATGGATGAGGACCCATTAGCCATGATATATTATTTGGATATTTTGAAATATTCAAATAATTCTCCACCATTCAATCTTTCCTCCAAAAATCTATAAATAGGCATGAAATCCATAAATTTATTCATCTTGACTTATGCTAATAAAGTGATATCAAATTCATAAGTGAATCCAAAGTAAGCCAAAGCCATCAAAGAGAATTTTTACATTAAAAAACTACCCATTTTACCTTACAATGAAAGAGTGAGCAAATGAAATTCAATGAGAGAAATTCAAATTCACATAACAATGGAAGAAGATTTTTGGTACTAAGGTATATGTTTGTGTTGTTTATTTTTTTGTTAGTTATATCTTAGGTTGAGTTAGTTTAGAATAAGATTTCATAATTTAATTTATATTTTTATATTTCCTTTAGTACATTTTGTCACATCTAATGGGACTTTACCTCATCTTTTACATCTTACAATCATCACAAGTGCATTTAGAAGCATTTTTCAATTGTTTATGTTGTTGTTTTTATTTTGTATAAACATTTAATCTTGGTCTTAGAAGTTATTGTTTATAGTTAAAAGTTATTTTCAGGATCTTTAAGTTTTTTTGTGCATGTTTTCTATGTAACTATGAATTTAGTGAGTCTACTAGAAAAATTTCAATAGAGAACTATAAAATTATTATTTGTCTTATTTTTACAGTCTTTTTCATATTTTTGTTTTTTCCATCATATTTTTACTTTATTTCTACTTCTATTTGTGTTTTTTAATTTTTGTAACTCTTTACTCTAGATAAACCACGAAATTAGAAATTTCAACAACAAAATCAAGGTATTTAACTATGATATTACTTTAATTACATGTGAAATAATTTTGAAATCATAAAATTGTTCCCTAATTTTTTATCTTCTTTGTGTAACTATGAGTTTATTCAGGTTAGCTCTGAAATCATCATTATTATATATGAAATCAAAGACTATAAAAATAAGCTAAATGAGTATAGTTACAAAATCAATTTAAAAGTGTGAATTCATTCTCTATGTATTTCTTGCATTCTATCTATTTTCTATTTATAACCAATAATAATTTCATGTTTTTCTTTGAATATGTATTTGTGAATGTGTAATAGATGCTTATTTTTATCTAGTTTTTGTGGTTTTTTTATTACTTTGTTGTAGTTTACCATGACTCTAAGCCAACACAAACTTTCTAACAAATAATTTGTAGGATGCTAGTCAATGAAAAGTTTCAAAAAGGCTAACACAAAACTAAATTATTTCTATTTTTGTTACTAACATTTTTTTTAATTTTAATTTTATTTCATTTATAGTAATTAACTCACACATAATTTATTAGAGTTAATTCATTTCTATTTTATAGAATTTTATGCATTTTGTGAATTTGTGTATAGTTTTCCCTTGTCATCATGTTGGTGATGATACTCAAGAATCAAAAAAAAAAAATCATAAACTTTATGTTACACAAATTTTTATTATGTGTATGTTCTTCCCTTCATGTCACATTGGTCATAATACCTGGGAATCAAATACAAGCATTAATTTTTTATTTTTTTTCTAGGGGCTCTATTGATCATGGATTTCATCACCATGTAATAGGCCAAACCCCATGTATCGGTAGAGTACATAAATTGAGATCAAAATATTTTAATGGACTAAATAGTTGTGTGTTTTAAGCACATCATTGTGTGAGGATATTTCATGCTCTAATACCTAGGGTTTTAATATTTTCCTCCATATATGATTTTTCTAATTATCAACAAACTGAGACCCCTATGATTATGTTGGGAATGTTAGGAAAATACCCAATAGTGTGACTTCACTCAATCAATTTATTCTATGGAATTAGGCCTTAAAGTACCAAAAGGGATATTGTAATGCTCCCTTTAGATAATATTTGAAAACCTTAAGCCTAGGAAAGCCTATTTATCATTCAACTTTGGTACATCCATTAGAGGTTAGTGGTAGGAAATCACCTTCCACACACCCTTTAAATCAAATTCAGTGGGCCATGGGAATGAAAATATCCTCCATGGTTAGTGCCTTAAAATATTAGGCCACAAATAAGAGCACAAATAAAAATTTAACATCGAAAGGCCTAAAAGTTGTTGACGACCTTAAACCTAGATTTTAACCTTATGATTTACTATGTGATGCATTATCCTTGAGTGAAAATGAAGTTGTTTTGAGTCTTAAATCTACCAAAAAATCTTAACATCAATCTTTCCTAAAATTAAAGAAATTAGTTAGCAATAAAAAAATTTAGTCACTTTGGTTCTTGTTCTTAGTTTTAATTTTTCATTTCATTCATTTAAGTCCTTTTTACCTATACATGTCACCTATCATAATGAAAATGGCCGTGATTAATAATCCTAATGCAAGGGTTGTGCCATTTGGAAATAACTCTTTTTAATTTATAAGTTAAGAGCATCATGTAGGAATACATGAAACTATTGAATAAGAGGAAGTAGAAGGATGGGATTACCAAGATGAGTGTATCCCAAAATCTATCTTAACTCTTAACTCATTTTAAAAATACATCATGTCCAACAAAAATGAAGTCTTGCTTCAAAATTTAAGTCTAGGAACAAAATTCCCACATGATTTTGATGTACAAAACTTTCAATACTTGATTCTAAGTAACGAGCTTGCACCTTCCATTTGTGATCAATCCACATCGCAAGGATATTTAGAGGGTATAAATTCCCTCTTCATATCCTCAAATCCCAATCCCCATGTCTCTTAATGCAAATGGAAAGTTATCCTCCATGAGGAATATATTGAATTTCTAAGTCACCCCTAGATGGTGTGAGACTCACCAATGTCTTATCAAGGAGTTACAAACCTACAAGGACCTAAGAACTTCAAACAAAAGTGTACATGTACTTTACTATATATGCCCATTCTTGAGATACAAACTTAGGTCTACATGACAACACAATAATTATTCACACCTACTTAAAGATCCTAACATGCATTCTAGAGTATAGGATTCTATAAAGAACAAGGCCAATAGGCACACTAGTTTAATTGTAGAATCCCTAGGTTCCAAATGTTTAAGTAAAAGTAGATTTTAAGAAGTAGCTATGAATCATGAAGAGTGTGCCTAGATTCTTTGATCTTTGTATATACCCTTAGTTAAATTTTGTCTCATGATTAACAAATAAAGTTTCACACCTTCGTGTAGGATCTTACAACAGCTCCCCTTTATTGCATAGGAATAATGCCCATGTGTCCTCACACAAAGTTTCACTTGAGACCAATTAAAAGTGTCATGTGTTAAGTGATAACATGATATAAATAAGGTTGTTAGAGGTAGTTGAGAGGAACTTGAGGCATTTTCAAAATGATTAAATGTATAAGCAACCACTATATATTGAGACTTGAATACATGTCACCCTCTACCTTTTTAGATAAATATTTTATTCCCTTATGCATATATGTGTCTAGAGATGATATTTCCACCAAATCCAGCTCCAATCACTGAACAATATTCTAGAAACATGTTGACATCATTGCAAAAGGATTTGAGGATACGTCTACCACTCCAAGTATCATATTCATTGTAAAATAGACTTGTTCATTATAAAAGACTAGTTCTTTTCTTGTAAAAGGGGTTGACACATTTTTAGAAACTTTAGCTGCTAATATTTTCTCTCTATGATCACTTATATTAGCTAAATCTTGGAGAATAATGAGAATTAAGTTCAAATCCTCCTATTATTATGATGATTTATGTGTTATTTGTATTTTTTGATCCTTGAATATGGGTAATGTTCTCCCCTCTCACCATTTTCCATTTATAGCATCTCCTCATCAAACTTGGAACTCACTTACAGGTAATATTTTATGCACACTCAGGTCTTTATTGATACTATCTATGGACCATTTATCATCCTTCTTAGTGTTGTGTTGAATTCTTATGCCTCTGAAATGATATTAATTTACCAAATAAGCAAATATATAGTATTATATCATAATGATATATAAATATATCAAAAAATATGAATAATAGATAAGCCATTTTGAGGGGGCAACCTCCTAAATGCTTTCAATAAGAATGAATACTCTAATATGTCATGAATAACTAGCCTTAACTCTTATATATAGTCTAAAAAGGACATGTACCACCTATAGGGTGACATACTAAGTATATGAATTCATAAATAAATGTAAAATAATATGTAAAAGGGTTATGCAAGACACATATTGACTACACATCTCCCTAGACATGTCAATGATTAAGGGTGTAACATGCCCCTCCCCTTCAAAAAAATGTTGTACTCAACATTGAAGCAGTATTAGATGTTTTTGCATGAATTATTCATCCTCCTAGGTATCATCTTCAGAAGGTAAATTCTTCCATTTAATCAGATACTCAATAATCAGCCTAGACCATAGCTTCTTAGTGCATGTTTAAAGGACCACTTCAGGATCAAGAATAACCCTCCCTTCCTTATCTAATTATAGTAACTCAGTTTGAGTGGTAAATATCTATAAAATGACCTTATTAAGTAAATATACATGAAATAATATATGAATGCAAGTGGATGGAGGAAATTCTAGCTTGTAGGCCACACTACCAATTTTTTATAAGATTTTATAAGGGCCATAATACTTGGGAGACAAATTATTATCCTTTTTTTTGTTGTATCAAGGAAAATTTATTATATGGATGCAAGCAAAGAAAAACTAATCACTAATTTAAAAATGCCTCTCACTCCTATGTTTATCTACCTATTGTTCATGTGATTCTAGGCCAAAGCTAAATTTTCATGAAAAATAGCAAGGACTTCCTATTTTTGTTGAAGGTGTTCCTCCAATTCATGTACCTTTAGATGGGTATTCAAGGGTAAAGTGAGGGATGGAAGATGGTATCCATAAAATTCCATAAAAGGAGACATTTTGGATAAACTATGCATTGAAGTATTATACCACCATTTAGCCAAGGGTAATCATTAAACCCATTTATCTGACATAAAATAATAAAGGTGTCCTTTTAGAAACTTGTTCACTACCTTAGTTTATCCATCAGATTGAGGATGATAGGATGAGATATGAGTCAATTGGGTTCCCAAAAATGCAAATGATTTTGTCCAAAAATTACTAGTGAATATGGGATCTTGATTACTAAAAAATAATCTTAGGAGTGCCATGAAATTTTTAAATTATATTGAGGAAGGCAAAAGCTAATATACTAGAAACCAATGGTTGAGATAAAGAAAAAAATGAGC
Source organism: Torreya grandis (assembly GCA_037957365.1). Taxonomy (NCBI): domain Eukaryota; kingdom Viridiplantae; phylum Streptophyta; class Pinopsida; order Cupressales; family Taxaceae; genus Torreya; species Torreya grandis. The sequence goes on along the minus strand of JARHVA010001192.1, from coordinate 1,947,874 downwards.
ATGATTTGTGAGTCCATCCATAAAAATCATGGTAAAATTTCTACCTTGAAATCATGGTAACCCAGTAATGAAATCCATAGATACCTCTTCCCATCATTAACTAGGGATGGATAAAGATTGTAAAAGATCTAGGGTTTTAATGGTTTCACCTTTATTTTTGATGATAGACCATACATTTAGTGACATAGTTATATACATCCCCCTTGAGTCCTTTTAAAATAAATCCTTCTTAACTCTATGATATGTTTTCAAAAACCCCAAGTGACCACCAAGTGGAGATACATGAAGTTCTTGAAGGATTTTCTATTTGAGAAGAGAATTATGACACATATATAATCTATCTTTGTACCATAATGTATTCCTCTTCCATGTAAACTTTTCAATCCCATCAAAATCCTAATATAAATTCTAAATCAATGCATGTGTAATACTCTCATTATCCTATTCTTCCCTTGCTCCCTTGAGTCAATCCACCTGCCAAATGGTCATAGCACATAACAATGCCTCAATTGGTTCATCTTGCATAGATAGTGCATCAGCCACCACATTTTCTTTTTTCTTTTTTGAAGACTATTTCAAAATCAAAATGAAAAATTTTTGTTACCCATTTTTATTTTTCTTCATAGGATAACCACTATTCTAAAAAAAATGTAAGGCTATCATAACCAGTTTTTACCTAAAAGTGATGGCCTAATAGATAAGGTCTTCATTATTTGAATGCATGTAGAATAGCCATCATCTCTTTCTCATAGATGGGTTTGATCTGATTTTTACCCTTCAATTGATGATTTCAAAGGCAAGGGACCTACCCTCTTACATGAGTACTACACCCATACCATATCTAGATGCATCACATTCAACCACAAAATTTTTAGAAAAATATGTATTAGCCAATACTAGGGTGGTGTAAAGATCCATTTTCAATTGTTCAAATGTTTTGGTAGTTATATTATTCCATTGGAAGGACTATTTTTTCAACAAGGAAGTGAGTGGTGTTACAATACTACCATAATGTTTGGAAAACCTACAATAATAACCAATTATCCCCAGAAATACCCTTAGTTTCTTACTTATATTAGGAATCTTCCATCCATAGTGACTTGTATTTTTTAAGGATAACCTTTTACTCCCTTAGGTGATACAATATGACCCAAATATTCCACTTCTAGAACTCCAAAAGCACATTTGGATGGTTTAGCATACAACTAATGTTGGTCAAGAATTGAGATTACTTGTTTCACATGATTCAAGTGGTTTTCCCAAATTTTTATATAAATAAGGATGTCATCAAAAAACACAATTACAAACTTTCTCAAAAATGGCCTAAAAATTATATTCATCAAACTCTAGAAGGTGGATGATGCATTTTTAAGACCAAAAGGCATGACCAAAAATTCATAATGGCCTTCATGAGTATGGAAGGTTGTTTTAAGAATTCCCTCCTCATGGATCAATATTTGATGATACCCAAAGTGAAGATATAATTTGGTAAAATAAATAGCACCATGTAATTCATCTAACAAATCATCAATTAGAGGAATAGAAAACTTATTTTTGATAGTGAACTTGTTGAGCTCTCTATAATCTGGGAACATCCTCTAAGTTTCATCCTTATTTCATACCATAACTACTGGAGAAGAATATTCATTTTGAATATGGTGAATGGTACCTACCTCTAACAACTATTGTACTATTTTTCTAATTTCACTCTTTTGGGCATAAGATATATGTATGGTTTGATGTTGGGTGGCATACTTCCAAGAATGAATCTAATGGCATGATCATGAGTATGACTATGAGGAAGACCTTTTAGTATGGGTCCAAAAACAATTGAATTATCATCTAATATTTGGTATAACTTAGGATGTGTAGACTCCTTAGTCTATTGAACATCAATGGAAAAAAAGTGTGCCACAAATCCTTCAGCGCCTTTTTTCAGCATCTTGGTCATGTAATGTAAACTAACCATTTGTGGAGATTTAAATCTTAATCCTTATAGTTCCAATTTCTTGCCTTTAGAATAAAAATTCATGAATAACTCATGGAAATTCATCTCACTAGTACCCAATGTGCTGAGCCATAGCACTCTCAAAGCAATGTCTCGCCATTAGGAATAGAAAACATAGGAGAATCTATAAAATAGTCCCCCATTGCTAACTTAATAGTATGGAATTTTGTAGAATAATTAACTATACCACCATCTGTAATCATGACTTAAAATTCTAGGGCTGGGTAGATGAAATAATTTAAACAAGTAACCAATTTACTATTGATGAAATTATGTGTACTACCTAGGTAAATCAATACTATGACCTTTTGTTTCTTAATGAAACCCACCACCTTAAGAGTCTAGAGAGTATAAATACCTAAAAAGGCATGGTAAGAGATAGTAGGTTAATAATTTACAACTTCATCCTTGGGTCCTTTGAAACCCTCAATAGATGCCTCCTCATCTTCTTCATCCGAGTTAGCCCCTTCAATCTAAAATAACTTCTTTTTAGCACATCGATGACCTTTCCTTTATTTACTTTCAAAACCATAACACAAACCTTTGGCATGTTTCCCCTCAATTTTTTGTAGTGTCAATCTGGTAGGTTGAGGCCATGATGGAGTTGGGAAGGTACATTCTTGACTAGTCGTGAAACAACAACATTTGATCATCTCTTGTTCTTCTACCAAGCGTGCCATTGGTATAGCTTTGTATAATTTTTGGGGTTAAATATACAAACCTCTAATTCAATACTATCTTTTAGTCCACCCAAAAAAAGGTTAGTCAAATTTACCTCAGTGATATCCTCCACATGTAAGGATAGATTTTGAAATTGATGAATATAATTCTTCATTATTCCTATTTGTCATAGTTTGGTTAATTGGTTTAGTTAGTTTTCAAAAATATTATCTCAATAATGAGATATCAATACATTAGATAATACTGACCATGTAATAGGAGCACTAGTCTTCTTATTTTGAGTATAAAACTAATGATACCAAATGAATGACTCAAGTTCAAGATATAAAGATGCCACAACCACCTTTTAAGTGATAGAAGTTTAGTGTAAATCAAATAGATTTTCAATTTGAGTGATCCAAGTGAGTGGATCCTTACCATCAAACTTGCACAAATCTACTTTTGGCAACATTGATTTTACCCCCATATTGGTAGTGTGAGTATTAAGAGGAAGAGGACCAGAAGGAAAAAATGAAGGGTTGTTGAGTGTTAAATGAGATGAAATGGTAGCCAATTATGTCATGATTTGATTTAATTGATTGTTCATGCCATTAAGCTCCCCTTACATTGCTAATATTTGAGTTTGGACTTGCACATCCTTATACATTAAGCCATGTATATTTGACTAGATTTGAGAAATCATATAAGATGATTCAAACTTCCATGTCATCCCCTAGAGGAGTTTTGGGGGTATCTTGCCCTTTCCCCTATCCATAAGTGTTAGGACTAGCCATATAAAGGCTTGATGGTGAGATTTATTTTTCCCTATTAACCCTAATTTGACCACTAAGTTTTTTAAATATTTAGTCCTTAAATCACAAATATTAAATCATAGATGCAAACTAATTTATTACAAGGTTTCCAAAAATATATTAAAAAAAAAATTCTATGAATTGCAAGCTATGGAAAAAAATTGTGAAAAACCATAAAATGATGATGATTTTTGAAAATAGATCCAAATGAGCTGAAATTATAATGGAAACTTATTTGAATTATTTCAAAACTTCAATAAAAAAATTAGATAAATTCAAACCCATTTGCAAGATATATCCAAATTTCAAGATCTAGGGTTTTTGACCTAATTATGGTCCAAATCGATGCTCTGATACCACTTGGAATGATATTAATTCACCAAATAAGTATATATATATATATAATAGTATATCACAATTATATGGAAATATTTCAAAAAATTTGAATAATTGATAAGCCACTTTGAGGGGAAAACCTTCCAAATGGTTTTAATAAGAATGAATACTCCAATATGATAATGAATAACTAACCCTACCTCCTATATATAGTATAATAAGGATATGCTCCACCAATAGTCTGACCTAATAAATATATGAATGCATAAATAAATGTAAAATAATATGCAAAAGGGTTATGCAAGCCATAAATCAAATAGACATACCCCTAAACATGTTAATGGTTAAGGGTGTAGCAGCCTCCATAAGAAACATTTATGAGCTTAGAGTATCCTTGGTAGAAGCTACATGATATTATCTTATCCTCAAAGGTATATACTATGTTTATGGTAGTAGAACACAATCTATTCTAGGTGCATCACCTCTTTATGTTTCAACATTTCATACCTTCTCCCTCCCTTTTCCTTAAAAATCTTAGGTTTAGATTAGTGGTAAATTACCTTTCTACTCTTTAGTTCTACACACTAGTCTTAAAATATGTGTGCTTAGAATATAAGGAATATATCCTACTCCAAAGGCTCACCCCAAGGATTGTAAGGGTCTCACACCTTGGGGATGTTCCCATTGTTATGATAAGATAATTGATGCTCATGCATGTAGTTGAGCTATAATACTTTTATGCCTCATGCAAGACCTACTTTCTAAGTTCCCCATTGGAAAGAACCCTTGCACCATGAAGCATCCATAGGTACACATTTCAAATGAAAATAATTTATGGCATGCCTAATGGGACTAGTTTGAAAAAATCTAAGGAATCAGTGATACCTTTAGATATCAGTTGTTAAAGACACTTGATAGAGCACTTGGTGACTTCAAATGTCCAATTCTACTAGTTTAAGTAGTTTGAGTGCTTAATACTATGTCTTTCCACACCCTATTCCATGAAAATATTATTGTCTCACCTTTCCATTTCTCATATCAATCTCATGTGAGAACCTATAAATTCCTCAAATTTAACCCTTATAACAACCTACTTATTCTTCTAATTATCCATGTGCAAGCTACCTTTCTCCCAATCCACATTATTAACTTCCTAATCAACCTCAAAAGAACTTCAATAATATACATCTTGATTTCTAGAGAAATTTGAGGGAGATCAAAAGGGAGTAGGGGCATGGGAGGTAATAAGAAGAGCTTGATCATTAATCTCACACTTAATAGAAAGAGATGATGAAGTAGTGCATATTTGAAGAATAATGCTTAGCTAGAAAAATTATAGCCAAAGAAGAGCAGATGCATCAACTACTTTCATAGATGTAATAAATTAAATCACAACTAACTGCCTCTACTCCTTCCTTTCTTATATTAAAATAGTCTCCCTCTACACTTTTAGGTAAGAATATCAACTTTAAAGTAACAAGCTTTAGATGTCCCCCTCCCATACAAGAGCATATGCCCATGCCAGCTCAAGAACCCATCCTTTCTTAAGATCCTCAAGCATAGTCATAGAAGCCTTCTTAGACCTAACACTCTAACTTTAGAATGCCTACCTTGGCCAAGACCACTCATACTATGCCAATGGGGACTCTTTTCTCTCCCATCATTTCCATTTTCAAATGAGGTCGCATTGTGTGGAGTGCAAATGAGGCTTACACAAAAGAAGAAAAAGTTACCTCAAATGAAGAAGACATTATCATTGGTAGTCCCCTTTGTGCTACCACACCAAAAAATCAACCCTACTGCAAGAAGAAGATAGATACAAATAGATGGAGCACTAGGTTGATGAGCAAATGAATAAAGTCATAGTAGAAGGGGAGGATCTTGATGAGGAAGAGTCAGTCTAGGCTACTCGGTAATGCATCTAAAATCTTGAACTAAACCTCTATTGGGTATATGGACCACCATTTGGTAATATAGAGGGAGATATTGAAGATGAATCCAAGCTTTAAGGGGAGTGAATACTTAAAGATAATGACTAAAATAACCTTAGGGTGAGCCCATAGGTGTAATTGAAAGTGAAAGAGGAATCCTTTTGGGATGAGCTAGAGGAATTTTGATCAAGTCTGAGTGATAAACTAACATCCTCTCAAGAGCAATCCCATGCCCAATTTCATGTTAATTGATAGTTTCAATCACACACCACAAAAAGGCAAGTCACACACATAGAGGTCATAACATCATAGATGGTAGAGACCTGCATGGATCTAGGTGCACATTTAGACATGAATGAATCATAAAAAGGCTTGTTTGAATTGAGGGAGAGATGTTACTTAGTCAAGCTTGAGGGAAATGCAAAAATAAATAAGAAGCCATAGAAATGAGTGCTCTTAATCCTCGCACACTTGAGCATGTTATAGAGGGGTTTTTAAAAAGCATGTTCAACTTGGGGTAGTAGTTTAAAAATTAGGAATGGAAGCTCATTGAGTTCATGAGATTCCTAATTATCAAACACATGCCTCCCAAAATCTAGAATGCTTTGTTTCAGCAAAGATTTTAGCTAAGCATTGAAAAACTTGAGAGAGATTGGCTTAACATCGAAGACATTAACCATCCTAGAGGAAAACTTATGTACATCATGGTGGAATCATTCATTAAAAGGAATCTTGAAAAAAATAGCTTCCTTGATCACTCTTTAAGAATAACCAGGGCTTGCCTCCTTCACAGTGAACATATACCACCTCACCTCCATCCATCACACATCAATAATAGGGTGGTGTAAAATATAAATGATCTAAGAGGTTTCTATTTTTATCCAAGAAGATGAAGACAAAAAAATTTAGGTTGTATATAGTAGATTAAGTTAGCTCACATTATATTTCCCTAAGTGCCTACATGCACATTATATAGTCTTAATTTAGTTTTATTTTCCTTTAAGTGCATTTTGTGCATTTGTTGTTTGTTATTCTCCCTTTTGCCTTATTGAGATTAGGACTCATTTTAGTTTATTTAGACATATGCCAAAGAAAGTTAAAAATTTAATGACTTTACACCCAATTGATCACTCCAAAGGCCACTAGATTCTCTCTTAGCAATAAAATTGCCTATAGAGGTCTCTAGAAGTGTTGCCTTTATAAGTTACCCCATAGATGGTGTAAGACTCACCAATGTCCTATCAAAAAGTTATGTACTTTCAAGGACCCAATAAATTCAAATAAAAGTTCATAGGTGCTTTCTCATTTTTGCCCAAGCCTGAGATATAAAGATAGGTTTGCATGATAACATAACAATTATTTTCACCTACATAAAGATCCTAACATGTATTCTAGTGCACAACATTATATAGTGTATAAGGCTAAGAGGCATGTAGGTTTAGATGCAAAATCCTTAGGTTCAAAATGTTTAAGGAAAGGTAAAGCATATGAATCAAATATGAATCATGAAGAACATGCCTAGAGTCTTCAATCTTTGTGTTTTCCCTTAATTAAAGTCCACCTCATGCTTAAATAATGAAGTTATTCACCCACACATAGGATATTATATCATTTCCCCTCTATTTCATAGGAATAACACCCATGTGTCCTCCCATAGAGCTACACCCAAGACCAATCATGAAGTGCCATGTGCCAAATGGTAGCATGATATAAATAAGGTTGTTAGAGGTAGTTAAGAGGAAATTGAAGCATTGTCAGAATGATTAAATGTATAAGTGACCTCTATATATCAATAATTAAGTACACACCACCCTCTAACCTTGTCAAATAAATATTCCATTCCCTTATGCACACATGTATCCATAGATGATATTGCCACCAACTCTAGGTATAATCATCGAAAAAACTTCAAGAATCATGGTAATGGTGATAAAAAAGGATTTAAGGCTACATCTAGTACCCTAAGTGGCACATTTATTGTAAAATAGGCTTGTTCATTATAAAATCCTAGTTCTTCATTTATGAAAGGGGTTGACACATTTCCAACAACATTATGCTATAAAAATTTACCCTCCATGAGAACTTGTATTGGCTAAATTTTATAGACTAATGAGAATTAATTTCACCTCTTCCTTTTAGTTTGATGATCTATGTGTTATTTACATTTATTTATCCTTGACTATGGGTAATGTTTACCCCTCTCACCATTGTCCATTTCCAACACCTCTTCATCAAACTTGGAACTCACTTACAGGTCATATTCTATGTGCACTTAGGTCTATGTTGATACTATCTATGGACCATTTATCATCCCTCTCAGTGTTACACTAAATTCTCATACCTCCATACAAAAAACTTATGCACTTGGAGTATCCTTGACATAAGTTGTGTGATATTGTCTTGTCTTTAAAGGTCTATATTGTGTTTAAATTAGTAGGAGTGATCACCCTATTCTGGGTACATCACATCTTTATGTCTTATATTTATTACCTTTTCCTTCCCTTTTCCTCAAATATCTTAGGTTTAGATTAGTGGTAGATTACCTTTCTTCTATTTAGGCCTACGTACTAGTCTTAAACTAGGTGTTCTTAGAATAGAAGGAACCTTGCCTACTCTAAAGACTCATCCCAAGGATTGCAATGGTCTCATTCCTTGGGGATGCTTCCACCATTTTCATGAGACAATTGACTCTTGCATGCATAGCTGAGTCATAATACTTATGTGCCTATCACCATAGAATTTTGTGCCTTATGTAAGACCTCTATGCTAAGCACCCCATTATAAATCACCCCCACATTATGAATCATCTATGGGTGAAAATTTTGAGTGATAATATAATCCTCCTAATCAAGTCATGGATTTTATACAAAACCACATGCACACCATGTCAACCAAGAGATTATGCATCTCCAATCCCATTAAGAAACTAATAGTTTTGGTAATACAAATCCTAGTCATCCTAATGTGAGTTTGAATAGTAATTTACCTTCACATATCAATCCAAACAATCTAAATTTAAATATACATTCAAACTCACCAATAAAAAATATAACCAACCAAATATTGAATATTCATTCAACTTTTCTAATCACACATCAAAATAATCTAAACTTGAGTATACATTTAATTTTAACAAATCCAAATATAATCACACCAAAATTTAATGTGCATTTAAGTTCACAAATACATGATCAAACCAATAAAAGTTTGAACCTTAATTCAAATTCATAAATCAACCCAAATCAAACTCTCTAACGATCACCAATCCAACTATCCAATCCAATCTTTAGTATTACTTCACTTATGCTCAATAATCCTAATATAAATAGTGGTTTAAAAAACTAGTTTTCTTATTCCAATTCTCATGGATCAGCTCAATCAAATCTAAATACAACCCCACCTAACATTAATTTGATTAATTCCAATCCAAAACCTTCATTTAACCCTAACACCCATTTTAACCATATGGCTATATCATATCCAAACCAAAACATAAATACAACTAATTCAAACAACCACAACCTAAATACAAACCTTAACATAAATAACTTAAACTTAACACAAATCATAATTATTAATTTAACCCAAAATAAAATTAATTTAACCCAAACCAAAATCAAATTCACCCAAACCAAACTAAATCCAACTTAAAAATGAGTTATAACCCATACAACTTAAACTATGACATGAATCCAAAACAACATCACCCAAACTTGTTCAACCAATCCATCTTTATTTATAATACTAACCCAAAAATGAAAAAACTTTAACACCAACAAACTTTAACTTTAGCACAAACCCATATCAACAAAACACAAACATTCACTTCATAAGCAATCTTAATCTAACAAACCTTGGTTTTAACACTAATCCTAATCCCTTTGCAAATCCACAAAACATTAACTTTTCCAACCAACCTAATAATAAATTTAACCCACCACTTAACCAAATTCTATAAAATTAAACCAAAATAAATCAATTCATAGGTCATCCATCCAAATTTTATAATTCCATAATTCAAAAGAATCAACTATCTCCATACTTTGTACAAGAATTCCAAATCATTAAAGATAAGGTTAAATAATTACAAGATGGTTTTTATTCTAGAGATAAAAGCAATTTAAAATTGGGTAAGTTTTTTCATAACCATATAAATTAATTACCATGACAACACCTTTTCCTAAGTACTTTAAACTCCCAAAATTTGAAAAATACAAAGATAAAGGAAATCCTAAGGAACACCTTACATGATATTATCATGTGTGGAAATTTCTTATAGAAATGAATATATGTTATGATTATTTCCACAAAGTCTTAGGGGTCAATCCCTTGAATGGTTTTCATGCCTCCCTAAAGGACTAATCTTCACTTTTGAGGACCTTTTTGAGAAGTTGTTTTTGTCACTTTTCCTATAATAATGAAAAATACTTGAAACATTAGACTTACACAACACCAAACAATGTAATGACACAACCTTTACTTCCTTATTAAAATGATGGTGATAAATGTCAATTTATTTTACATGGACATTTATTGAAACTAAACTTGTGGATATATTTATGAATAATCTCAACTCAGACTTGGGACATCAATTATTAATCCTTTTCCCAAATTCATTTTATGAAATTATTGAAAATGGGGTCTAAGATGAGAACATTATTCAATAAAGGTGTGATCAAGATATTTAAACCTAAAAATAATTCATTCAAATATACTAAAAAAACCTAAGTTTTTTTCAAAGAATAATAAAATTAATGTATATGGTGTAACTGATGTTAAATAAATTCAAAACCCACCAAATCAACATCAAATTTACTCCCAACCCATTTATAACATAACCATTCTTGGTGGTCAACCCAAAAAGGAAGACCTAAACGTTATTTCACATAATTGGGTGATACTTAAAAAAACATAGTTTGAAATTTGGCCTATGCTAACATGATCACATGCCCAAACACCAAACCTTACGATGAGAACATTCCTAAAATTGATTGGTATAAATAAGATAAATACTATGAATACCATATGATAAGGGGGCATTCTACGAATCAGTGTACACACCTTAATAAATATGTTTAAAACTTCATTAATTGAGGGACATATCCATTGAAAACCAAACACCCAAGACATTCAACAACTAAAATTTGGGGATATACAATATCCATTCCCAAATAATGAGCAAGGAAAATGTAAGCAAAAATAAGAAAAATATGAAGCTAGTAATTTCAACCAATCCGGTCATCCTTTTGACTCTATAGTTATTAGTGTTGATTTTATCCACAATCATGTCAATGTTATTAATTTGAAACCTCTAGAGTGCACCATTACCATAAGGCATGTAAATCTTACCATTCCATGTGCATTTTTATCTAATGTTATATGCAAGTACAACATTAATTATCATCTTGATAAGACACCCACCAATATATCCATATTAGACTTTCTCAAGACTTCACATATATATAAAGACATTTTTTACAAAGTCCTTCAAGAGTATAACATTCCACAATACATCAACCCCTCAAAATTTCAAGCATTAGTAGTTAATTTATCATATAAAAATTAGGTAACATTTGACCATTATGATGTGTCCCCTTTCGGATCTATTCGCAATCTTCCATTGTACATAGAAGTTATTATCTCTAGGCACAAGGTAAAGAGAGTGTTTATAGACAATGGTTTGAAACTAAATCTATGTACATTAAGACTAATTAAACACCTAGGATATTTAGTAACAACATTGTAAACTAATATTATCACAATAAAGACATAGGATTATAATGAATGACAATCCATAGGTACAATTTATCTTATTTTGATGGTGGGGTATATTATAAAAGAAACACTAGTACATGTGCTTGATCTTGATTTGCCCTATAACCTACTTCTTGGATGTCCATGGATATATTCAATGAATGTTATACCCTCCATCTTGCACTAGTGTTTGAAATTTTCACATGAAGGTATGGAAGTAACCATTTAAAATGATCCTTAACCCTTCCAATATTGTAAGTTATTGGAAGGTTGACATCAAAAATCTAATTATTTACCAGTTATTAATGACAAATTTACTCCCATTGAGGAATATCCTTCACTTGATAACTATGTCCATCCTGAAACTTTATTTCAAACACCCTCTCTTAGTGATGGGATTAACACACCAACTACTTCCATTTCCATAGAAAAACCTCCCACCATCGAAGCATCCAATCAACCATCTATAGAACAAACTTCCAATCAACCTCTTGTTGAGCAAGCTTTTAATAAACCATATTCTTCCAAAGAAAATTCATCCTCTTCATCCCGTTTCAAAATCATTAACAAAGGAATGAATGAATACATAATCTAATATTTTAATCATACAAGAAAAATACGTACAACTCCACATAATTATGGTAGGGCCCACAATCAAAAAGATACTCAAGTGGTTAAAATATTTAGTAAAACAAAATTTCTAGTAAGTGGTTTACTTCTAGATGAACTTATCAAAGATTCAAATCCTTCCTAGCTTTACTCTAATGAATTAGATACTTGTTTTACCAATAATAAAAATCTTGTCTTAAAATCCATTTTGTGTAATATTATGAATTATAAAGGCCTCAGTCTTCATAAACAAAGATCAATTAAACACATAAAATTAAAAGAAAATAAAACCACTCATGACATAGGGTTTAATCCACTCAATGTGAATATCACACTTTTCCAAGTGACTCTTCTAACAAGTCAAAGGATGATTCTTAACACAATGAAATAGATTATAGTCTTAGCTGCTTCAAAGACCTTTCCCTCACTAATATTTTCCATGAACATAACTTTTTTACACTAGACCTCACATATCCATCCTTAATAAAGTGGGACAAATATGCAACACATCCACTTGATTATTTTAAAAATGGTGAGGAAATTTTAGAATTCTTGAGAACACATGACCACATTCTAGCAAGTGATCATAAGAATGGGTTTTATATTCAATTAGATAAATTTGCTTATGTTAGGGAACAACAATCATGTCAACATATCAATTCAAAATCTACTTATGATAAAGAGGACTTTGAGGATGAATTCAATATTTATCCACCACCACCACTAAATTATAAAGAAGAGTCAACTCTCTTAGTTGAGGATAC
>JARHVA010001192.1:1925000-1930000 GCA_037957365.1 Torreya grandis | reverse complement strand
CCTTTGAATAATAGTGTAATTTTGTCCATCAACTTCTTATGTATAGACATAAAATATATAAATTAAGCATTTAGTGTCTCAATCTAAGCTATTTTATCTTTTTCAAATGTAATTAATTGCACCACCTACACATGACTTTTATAATTACTGTCATCTAATTTCTATTTTAACCTATTAGTTTCAGTATGTAACAAGATTTAGAAAATATTTTTGGTGGTCAAAAATAGGTTATTTTGAAAAACTATGGTCAAAAATAGGTTTGGTGGTGTTACACTAATTTTTGGACGAAGGTCAAAAAGCTAATAAATTAAAGTATTTTGACCACAAATGGTTAATTTTAATAAAAATTTTCATTTATAAGTCAAAATGTCATGTCTAAATAACTCATTTCATAAAATAAAAAATTGGTCAAATGTTTAAAAACATGAATAAAAATGCAAAAATTGATTAATTACTCTTTGGTCTTGTCAAAATTTAGAAACCTACTAAACAAAGATCAAATTTATGCCCATTACTTAGTAGGATATCCTAAATTGACATGTGTATGAACACATGTTAGAACCTAATAGGTTATCAAATACCAATTAGAACCCAATTGGATATTAAAATCACCCATGAACTTTAACATTTGTGTAAACATCTACTGGACCCTAATCCTTTCTCTTGTATGCGCTGGATCATGATCTTTGATCTTGCACCCCAAGTTTCCTACCATCACTCCACATTTGTCCCTCACACACTTGGATATTTCATACCTACAATATATCCTTCCATCCTTTCATTTTTCCTGATTATTTTCTCCTTTCCTCTCTCACCTTCCATCCTTGATCATTCTCACTCATGTATTTAGAACATCCATTATCATTTGAAGTGCAAGAGTTTATTGATTAAAATTATCTTTAAAAAAAATATCTAGGATTTATAGTTGTTCAAATTCAACATTTATTTTTATAGGGTTTCCTCAATACTTGGGTGTTTTCTAGGTATTTTCTTTTGAATCATATCTAAATCACTCTAAAAAAATTATTTTTTCCATAGTGCATCTTGTCATTTTTTCTAATATTCCAAACTTTTTTATAATTTGAAGACTACCTAATAATTCATGTGACCCCAAAGATTGTTTGAAGCATCATCAGATTGGACTATCTTTTAAACACATCATTATAATATAATAACGTACCAAGTACACCATTAGATTGCACAACATACATTAACACTTATCAATATTTAACACCCTATTGAACACATATTCAACCACTAATCCCCTACTTGAAAATCTTTCAAACTCTGATGTTTGCTTATGAACATCTCAAAATCTAATCACCTATCAAGTACACTATCATATTTTGATCCTATGATAAATATACCTAAAAAATATATAATCTATATATGCACACTTTTAAATGTACTTCTTATTAGAGTACACTTAATTTTCTATATTTATTCATAGATCAATTCAAGTTATGATTTCTCTCACATGTGGGTCATATTTATCTGATGTCAACATTTGAGACCCCAATCAAGGATAATTTTAAGAAAAGTACTCATGAAATACCCTCCCAAAAAAAGTTTCCAATTGGAACAGGATATAGATATGAAGTATTAGTTTCATGGGGTCATTCCACCCTTGCACCTAGAATAAAACATTACAGAAATAATAGATAATGATATAGGCCACATAAATATGGAAGAATTTTAGAATAGGATTAATGGAGTCCATAAGACAGACCATGGATAAAGCATCCATGATAGTGGACTGAGTCAAGCAATTGCCATTCCTACTTCAATACAATGTCTAAAACTGGTTATAACAATGGCCCAACATTATGATCCTGATAAAATGGAATTCATGAACCCAAAATGAGAGTGTGTCTAATGCTTAGGTTCAGATCATATTGATAATCTTCTATAGCTACCTGATAGGCAAGCATTTGCCAATTTAACTCTTGTATCTACTCAAAAATGTTAGGATTATAACAATGGTTCTTGTTATAAATGGGTTAATAAGTAATGTTTTATAAAACCAAGGCAAACATCAATAATGCTTCTTGAAAATATTTTAAGAGTTTAGTTCATGGATGAAGTCAATGACATGATCTCACTATTACATAGAGTAGTAGGGAGCCTACTTGCAAGAAATTTAAAAGCATGAATGTATAAATACATATGTATTATTGACCAAAATAAAAAATACATCAATTGGGAATAATTAATTGATTATTATATTCATAATCAACTTATAGAGTTCAATATAAATTCTAAATTTTATATGACCTCTTGCCTTATTTATGTTGTTTCCAGAAGAAGGCTCTTCAATATTTTGAATATAATAAGTGATATGCAAGTTGATAAAATATATGATTTCTATCCTCACCTCTCATTGAAGGAAATTTATCATCATTTCATAGAGTGAATGATGAATTTTTACAATATGTGATTTGAATGTTTGATCCAAAACCATACAATATGAGTATGTCAATTTCAAAATCAACTAATATTTCTAGATGGGGATATTGGTTCATACAATTTCCAACTTTCACCTACCTGATAATTTTTTTATAAAGTTGGAAATGATGTCATGGAGGTTTCTTGGTGAGTGGATTAAGTTCCTTGATAGCCTAAGTGACAATGAAAAAGTGTGTAATGTGCTTGTCCTAGTATGCTTGAAGTTGACTTAGTTGATCTTCTATTTTGGCATTGTTAGAGATGTTTAGGGATGAGTATGGTGTATTGAGAGTGTACAAGGGGTTGTATAAGAGGTTTTATATTCTTTTAACTCTTTTGTGAATTTATTTATTTCATCTATTTGATCATTATTTTCATCTAGACATTTTGGGTCTAGTGGTAGAAAATTTGAGTAGGCAGTTTGATCACATCACCATTTCCACATGTGTATGATTCATGGGGAGTTGGTTTTATGGTTGTGATAAATTTTGTACATAGTTTCTATGTGATAAATATTAGGTCATATGAGTAAGTGAAAAAAATATATGTAAGTGCAAAGTTGGACTGCCATGCAGTTTGATAGTGTTTTCCCATACTTATCCAAATTTGTATGAGGCAAGAAAGAGCCGAGTAAGTAGTTTGGTCATGGAATATCTCTCACATGTGGATGTTTCATAATAGGTTGATCATACTGGTTTGTTTAATTTTTCACCTATTTTATAAGTGATAAATTTTAATTCATGCACTGAAGCATGTCAAAAGATATGCATGTTAAAAGTTGGCCTTTTAGGCAATTTTTGACATAAGTTGGCTCTGTGACGGATAAATATGAGGAGGTATTTTAATGTCCTTATATCTAAAACATGTGAGGTTTCTAGGAGAATATTATTATATGGTTGTATTTTTATATTTAAGTATATCATATGCTCCAAATTTTATAACATGTGCTTGAGTGAAGCAAAGGATATGGAGGTGTAAAGTTAGCCTTCTAGGCAGATAACAATGGTCCCCATACTTAGTCTATTTTGCATGATGTTAAAAATCAAGACCAAATTAATATATATTGGATCATGGGTGATAATTTAGTGAATATATATGGTTTTCAACAAGTTAAATAGGTTAAATTATTCATTGGTTAATATAGATAAATATTGAGCTTCTCCTAAGATCCAACAATGTGTAAGCAATTGTATAGTTTTGATCTAATAATGTGTGTTGAGAGAGATGGTAAGAAGTGCATGATGTTTAATAGTATAAGTGATCATAAATTATTTCATGGTTCCAAGTTTCATGATCATGGGGTTTTTGAGTAATATTAAATGGTGAGCATTATAATATAAAGACCTAACTGATCTATAAAGATTGGTGGTGCATGTTGAGTCAATATTACAAGAGTGCATGAGATGATGTCAATATGATCAAGGTTTAACATTTGGAATTAGTTCAATATGTGTTAAATTTATAGATTAATATAATAATATCTATGGTGCATGTTTAATCTAAATATATAGGACTTGAGATGATATCATGGTGTTCAAGGTTTCACTATGACCATTTGAATTTAATAAAGGAAAGACTAGTGCCTGGTTTTTGAGCCATAAATTTCTATCTATAAAAAATTTTACCATGGTGTAAAAAATTAATTTGTATAATAATCCAAGGAACATATATTAATATGAATTTTAAGTTCAAATTGTGTGTATAGTAAAATTTATGAAGGTTTAAAGTTGACTATATTTTTGTATATGTTCTGTACGTGACCCGAGGAGGATGTTCAATCCTGTTTTGATACTGGTTTGATATATATTGATGAATTAGATATTGAGGAGTGTTTTCTAATCAATGAATATATTTTTTAACATTATTAAGATTTGAATAATCATAATTAGTATGAATAATTCTTGATAATTTGACTGTCTATTTGATCATGATGTTCATGTGCACCAAGTCAGTGTTTGAGTTGTTTGAGCATATGTAAAAGTGAGAAGATTTGAATATGATAATTTGAGGATGTATAAGTGGAAATAAGGAGTAAAAACATGTATTTTAAAGAGGTCATATGTTCTTAATTTTATTATATAAGTATCAAAAAGGTGAATATGTCTCCATAGGACTGAAAAATTGAAGGCATGTATTGTGGCTAATAAGGAAAGATTGTAGACTTGATAATTTATGAATTATATATAAATAGTAAAACCAAATTTTTTGGTTTATAAACATTATAGAGATAATAAAAGGATTATGTCAGGTGTGCATGTGAGAGTTATGGAATTAAGGAGAAGTAGATGTGCCTAGTGGATGGGTTGATAAGCAGAGTAGATTGTTGACTGTATGTATGACATATAGGTCATATTTCTAAAGTTATAATAGTGATATTATAGCTTGAATATATGTGAATAAGTATGAGTCTGAATATGAGGATAGTTTGATTGAATAAGGAGAGATATTATGTTATGCCTATGTGAGAGGCTTATATGAGATAGAGAGGGAGTTGTGTAGAGGTTAAATAATCAGAGATCCACCATCAGGTGTTGAATACAATAGTAATAAGGTGG